>JARDWD010000708.1:0-32122 GCA_029034505.1 Ornithoptera priamus
TGTCATTGTACTGCCTGCCACGTTTTCGATGATCGCTCCGAGATTACTTCATCTAATATTTCACGAAATATATATATATATATATATATATATATATATATATATCATATGACTGACGGGTTTATGTATATAAATATATATACACGTACGCACACACACACACACATATGCGTGCATACATATTAATTGTAAAAATTTTTCAACGCAACGCAACGAGGCGATTAGGGCACTACGAACCACAAATTAATCCGTGCACATTTTGTCGATAAGCATACGGTCATATTTATTTATAATATTATACACAGACACCTGTTTCACATTAATATCTTATTTTTTTTCATCTCAGCTTTTGGGCCGGTAATAACTGCATTTACGGGCCCAAGCCAAGTAAATGCATTGTGAAGTCTGTTAGTCTACTCATCCTCTATTTGCATGAACTTTCTTACGATTCTACATGTATTTCAAAATTACAGCTCTTTGTAGGGTTACACGTATTGGGATTCTTGTAGGTCTATTAACTTGAGGCTGCGGAGAAGATGATGCGATATAACACCTGTTGTGGATAGCACTATGGGAATGACACTGATGAACTAATTGTTCAATATAATATGTTAACATTTAATAGTAATTGTTAATAATTGTATTTGATTGATATTTATGATGTCCGCCGGCACAGTTGAACAACAAACCTATAAGCTATCGGCGACGAACTGACACCCACTTAAGGTGCATATGAATACAAAAAATGCATAGATATATTTGTAATGTAAGAGGTAAAAAAAAAAAAAAAAACATATATATCAATATTGATTGATAGTGTGTAAGGAGAGAATGATAAGAATAAAAGTAATATTAAAAATTTTAAGTCGATCGATCGATACGCGAACTCTCGCCTACGACCCACCCGTCGGCGGAGAGGCATACGCGCGCCCGCACGTGTCGACTGGACGCGAGACGCGCCGGTCTAGTGTCACAAAAGTTGTTTTTGTGAAGGCGAGAGAGGGGAATAGGAGAGGGAGAGGGGAGAGACCCCGACCTATTAGATTTTTGTCGAATTCGGCGATACGATGTTTATTTTACATATTACGCTTGCCGCCAGCAGATCAACAGCAGCACCAAAGTAAGTGGTGGTGGTGTGCGTGCGTACTGTTTGTAGTTTAAACGGTCGCGTCGCCTTTGCAAACTCCTCTCGGGGAGTGTGTGGTAGTGTGGCGGCTCGATCGTCGGGGTGCAATTTACGCATATATATGTATGCACTCGTCCCGTGTCTCTCTCCCTCTCTCTCTCTCTTCGCAATCTTATGAACTGTGTCGGACGGAGTCTCCGCTCGTTGTAGCGGGAGACTATTACGATCGTCCGTTTAAAATTGAAGCGTGACGCGTTCGACCCGCGAGTACACTTCGCGCGCGCCGTTAACGCGTTTCGCTACGAATCCAGCTCGAAGCTTGCGCTTCGCGCGTCACCATTAAGATCGATTGCGTATTTAACGCAATGCCGATCGCGGATGGCAATCTCACCGACACCGGGCTCTCACGATCGTATCGAACGTTGCTTTATGTTATTGCGTATTGCAATGTTAACGTACAATAAATATAATGGAGTGAAACGTATTTAAGATGTCTCGTTAGCGAACGTTCAGATTTTAAAAGGACGCTTTGACGTCGTCCACGCCGCAGCCGCCGCCGCTGCCATCTCGTTTAGTTTAGTTTCGTTTCGTTGCGGCGTTTTGCGCCGTTGGAGGAGAATTCGTCTCGTTTTATCGGTCGGCTCCCTGGTTGATCCTGCCAGTAGTTATATGCTTGTCTCAAAGATTAAGCCATGCATGTCTCAGTGCAAGCCGTATTAAGGCGATACCGCGAATGGCTCAATATATCAGTTTTGGTTCCTTAGATCTTACCTCGGTTACTTGGATAACTGTGGTAATTCTAGAGCTAATACATGCAATCAGAACTCTGACCAGTGATGGGACGAGTGCTTTTATTAGATCAAAACCAATCGACGGAGGGCCCCGCGTCCCGAGTCGTTAATTTTGATGAATCTGGATAACTTTTGCCGATCGCATGGTCCAGCACCGGCGACGCATCTTTCAAATGTCTGCCTTATCAACTTTCGATGGTAGTTTCTGCGACTACCATGGTTGTCACGGGTAACGGGGAATCAGGGTTCGATTCCGGAGAGGGAGCCTGAGAAACGGCTACCACATCCAAGGAAGGCAGCAGGCGCGCAAATTACCCACTCCCGGCACGGGGAGGTAGTGACGAAAAATAACGATACGGGACTCTTACGAGGCCTCGTAATCGGAATGAGTACACTTTAAATATTTTAACGAGGAACAATTGGAGGGCAAGTCTGGTGCCAGCAGCCGCGGTAACTCCAGCTCCAATAGCGTATACTAAAATTGTTGCGGTTAAAAAGCTCGTAGTTGCATTTGTGCCCCGCGCTGTCGGTGCACCGCATCCGCGGTGATACTGACACGTCTGCGGTGCATATCGTCGGTGAGCCGTCGGTAAAACGGCGGTTCAATATCAAAATCCTATCGCGGTGCTCTTCGGTGAGTGTCGAGATGGGCCGACAATTTTACTTTGAACAAATTAGAGTGCTCAAAGCGGGCTCAAAATGCCGCTCGAATATTTCGTGCATGGAATAATAGAATATGATCTCGGTTCTATTTTGTTGGTTTTCAGAACTCCGAGGTAATGATTAATAGGGATAACTGGGGGCATTCGTATTGCGACGTTAGAGGTGAAATTCTTGGATCGTCGCAAGACGAACATCAGCGAAAGCATTTGCCAAAGGTGTTTTCATCAATCAAGAACGAAAGTTAGAGGTTCGAAGGCGATTAGATACCGCCCTAGTTCTAACCGTAAATATGTCATCTAGCGATCCGCCGACGTTACTACGATGGCTCGGCGGGCAGCTTCCGGGAAACCAAAGATTTTGGACTCCGGGGGGAGTATGGTTGCAAAGCTGAAACTTAAAGGAATTGACGGAAGGGCACCACCAGGAGTGGAGCCTGCGGCTTAATTTGACTCAACACGGGAAATCTCACCAGGCCCGGACACCGGAAGGATTGACAGATTAACAGCTCTTTCTTGATTCGGTGGGTGGTGGTGCATGGCCGTTCTTAGTTGGTGGAGCGATTTGTCTGGTTAATTCCGGTAACGAACGAGACTCTAGCCTGCTAAATAGGCGTCGTCATTTAGGTGTGCGCGGCTCCGGTCGCGCAACTCACTGGCGACGTATTAAAATTCTTCTTAGAGGGACCGGCGGCTTCGAGCCGCACGAGATTGAGCAATAACAGGTCTGTGATGCCCTTAGATGTCCTGGGCCGCACGCGCGCTACACTGAAGGAATCAGCATGTTCTCCCTGGCCTAGAGGCCCGGGCAACCCGTTGAAACTCCTTCGTGCTGGGGATTGGGGTTTGCAATTATCCCCCATAAACGAGGAATTCCTAGTAAGCGCGAGTCATAAGCTCGCGTTGATTACGTCCCTGCCCTTTGTACACACCGCCCGTCGCTACTACCGATTGAATGATTTAGTGAGGTCTTCGGACCGACACGCGGTGGCTTCACGGCCGTCGGCGTTGCTGGGAAGTTGACCAAACTTGATCATTTAGAGGAAGTAAAAGTCGTAACAAGGTTTCCGTAGGGGAACCTGCGGAAGGATCATTAACGTGTGTAAACGTCCTCCGTGCGGTGTGCGTGCTATACGCGATCGCGCGCGACGACATTACGCAAGATAAATAATCCTCGTCTTACGTTGTATCGTTCAACGGAGACTGTGGGATTGTAGAGCGACGCCCTACGCCTACGCCTACGTCTACGCCTACGCCTACGCCTACGCCTACGCATACGCCTACGCCGTCGTCGCGAACCGACCGAACGGTGACGCGAGCGCGCGACAGCGAGCTACTAGCGAGAGCTTACGAACCTGAACCACACTACACTACACTACACTACACTACACTACACTACACTACACTACACTACACTACACTACACTACACTACACTACACTACACTACACCACACCACTACCACTACCACTGCTACTACACTACTACTAAGTTTGAAGAAGTACTACTAGAAAGTTGTTATTGTATCACGCGTGTGTAATCCAGAGGCCGAAGGAATATCGAGGTTCGATAAAAGACAAGCGGTGCTGGTTGCCCACGCCGCGTCCCAATGTAGAGGCCTGATAACATGAAAGAACTGGCTCAAATCTCCTCGTATAAATCCCTCCAAAAGGAAATTTCGGGAGGCCGCTGTATGCGGTCCGATCGGTGATGAAACCTTTAGGGGAGGCCCACGTCCAGCTGTGGACGTCTATTGGATGATGATGATACATAAAAATACCGCACTTATATTTCTTATGTAAATTAAGAGAAACGTGTGAATTATTTTATTCCTGTCTTCTGTATACAATAAAAATAAATAAATATAAAAACAAAGAAAAAACTTCATCTGTTCAATAAGCTTTAATAACAGTTAAAAACGTACAATTATTGGAAATGTATGCATAGACAAAACAGCACATCCGGTGATTTGTTTACGCATTCACAGACTAAATATATTCGAATGGGTGGGTAGAAGCAAAAAGTTTTTAGTCAAACAATCTAATAAACTTATTTCACATACCCTCGCAAACGGTGCCGCGGATTAAATCTCGGACGTTGAACCTGTAAACGGACAAGCAGACACAAAAAAGAAATAGCCGATTTTCTTGTTTGGTTGTGTTCCGGTTCGAAGTGCGTCGGGGCCAATAACGCCACTGGTATAATGAAACTTAACATTATATGTTCCAACGCAACTCATAATTGTGTTGTATTGTGTACCACTTACCATCACAAACATGAAAAAAAACCAAATATGTGATCGTCTTGTTGTGACGTCATAGGCTGAGCTAACGTCACACTAGACTCTTTTTTATTATGAAACGACGAAACGAGCAAGCCGTTCACCTGATGATAAGTGATATACTTGCTCGTATGAAGTGGCGCTTGCTACTCTGATATATACTGCACCACAATGCACTCGCAACTAGAGTCTGGTACACCAGTAATTATAATAACTTCGGCATCCTTCAAACCGGAATAGAGTAATGTTTGTCGATACGTTTGGCGGGTGCAGTAGGAGCTGCACTAGTACCTACATGCATAGTCTCAGGCAACAGAGGCCTACCACCAGTAGTCACCAAACATCGTAATACAAAACTTAGTCCTTAACTCTTGGCTTTGTGTGAGAAAGTCCTGCGTCCCAGCAGAGGGAACGTAAGTGGGTCGATGCGTGCGGGTATTTTGGAATATGTTGTTATCATTATTATTATTATTTGACCTTTATCTACCTGTGCACAAAATAATTGTATTCGTCCGTATCGAACCTCGAGTAGATGAACTTGGGAATCTGGTTTACCAGCACCCACACTTCCTCGCCGACTACTTTTAAATCTGTAACATACGGAAATATATGTATATTTAAATATATATAACATTTTTTTTGAAGTGAATATTTTAAATATCTTTTGGCACTACCATCCGCACCATCCGGATGGTTGGCGTTCCACTGCAATGCGTTTCAAAAACAGTTTTCTGCCACGCACAGTAAATATCTGGAACTCGTTGCCATCAGCGGTCTTCCTCGACAACTGTGACATTGGGTTATTCAAGGAAAGAGCATATTCTTACCTGAAGGGTAGGCAACGCACTGGCGTCGCTGGTGGCGTGGGCGGCGGTGAATCACTTACCATCAGGTGACCCGTCTTGCTCGTTTGCCTAGTATTTTACATAAAAAAAAAAATAAAGCAGATTGAATTAAATTTTATATATATATATATATATATATATATATATACTGCACCACCATACGCTCGGCACCTTGACTCATAAGATATCGGGTCTCGTTATCCTAGTAATTTCACTAGCTACAACGCCCTTCAAACTACCTACCTAAGTAATCTCTGACGACAGAGACTTGCCAACAGTGAAATATTATTTATTAATCTCTCACTTTATTAGCAATACTAAATGCAGTTAACACTCGCAGTCAGGTCGACACTCAATATACTATATATTATATCAGAGTTTATACACAGACGTCACTGTGTGCGGGTAAAAATGTTACAGATAGATTTGTCGTGCTAACATTTCTTACTCAGCACATTTAAACTTACTACTTTTTCGAAAATATCAGCGATTGATCAATTAACTCTTTACAAGTGTAGTTGTCTCAGCGAAACAGTGCTCCAAAGTTTACACTCTTGTTTAACATCGGCTCCCAGTTTTTTTTTTTATTTGTTTTACGTGGGGGAAATGCCTACGCATACTCGTCCTCGCAGGGGCAAGGACGAGTTATGTCGGACTTGCGCCGACTAAAACCCCCACGATGTTCCGCCTCATCGCCATGATGGAAGGGTCACGGGAACGCTCGTACTCAACCGCGACCTTGCCGGCGCTGGCCGCTTGCGCAGCCCCACGGGAGGGATGAACCCTCCCTTACCAGGGCGCGCCGGAACATGCAGCGCGCCCCCTCCTCGACCTCATGCGTGTGCGGGCGACCGGTTCCCCCGAACCTGTCGCCTAGAGGCCACGGGATCCACTGGAGAAAACTTCTCCCGGCTCCCCGCGGCAGCGAGATGTTAGGCCCGCCGCTACCTGTCAACGGCCGCGGAGGATAGGGAGAACGGTGCATCTCAATACCGGCACTCCTCTTTCCCCGCGGCCCCACCGCCGCCGCATCGCCGGTGCGACCCCGGTTGGCCGCAGAGGGTACTCCCTCTGCGACCTCACCTCGGCTGCGAGGGGCGGTATAAAACCGCCCCTACAGCCGGCCGCTAGAGCAGCACACAGCCGCCCCTGAGGCCCCTGGCCGCTCCGGTGAGCTCCAGTTAGTCCAACCGGTGCTCGAACCTGGAGCGGCCGCTTCGGCCAGCCCATCGCCGCGGGCTTGGCTTCACCGTGTACCGGATCACGGTTACTAAGCCCCTCCGCCACGACAAGGCGAGAACCCGTTGGAGGGGTCCCACTCCCAGTACCCCAAACCGGAAAAAGAAAAAAAAAAAGACTGCTTATGCTTGGATTAGAGACAGTTCTGCGGACATGAGTGTATCCAGTGCTTACTACTCCATAACACGTTGTTCTTCGGGACTTAATTCAAGGAAGTAACGGAGTAAATATTTAAAATTACCCATTCTAAGCAGTGCAAATATTTACGTATTGTTGTCGATAATATAGCAACGTTAGAATTATAAAACACCAGCCATTATCAGTACTCGATCTTTCACCAAACGAACATATGAGCCGCGTGGCAAAGTAGTACAGCAGAAGCGAGGGAAGAGAGAAATACCATTGTGTATATTATTATCTTTCTTTTTTTCATCTTTCTTGCGCCCATAGAGCGCGGGATCGATTAGCACAATGGCACCTGATAAACCCAGCTCGACGGCCATCCGCGATCACAAGGATAATTACAACAAACAGACCTCACCATCGCTGCAAAATGAAAAACAACACACAAAACCCAGCCAGCAGACTGGCGAGTCCGCAGCCAAATCCCATAATGCACCTTCAACACGGCATCACGATGATCATGTTACAGAAGGAAAACTTAGATCTACTCTTAAGCAGGCACTGTCTAACAATCCGCATATTACTATTAAGGAATTAGTCACAAAAGAATTGCAGACATTAAAACAACAATTTGTGGATATGCAGGAATCCATGACCTTCTACAGCAATCAGTACGAATCAATGAAGTCAACGTTGGAAGAGAAGACTGAAATAATAAAAGGTCTGCAAAGTGATAACATTAAGTTGCACGGCGCTGTTACTGATTTATCTAATCGCCTCAATCTATTAGAGCAGAATACGAGGGAGAGTAACATCGAGGTTAACGGAATACCATACCAGAGAACCGAAATGAAAATTTGATAAACAGATTCGAACAAATAATTAAAACTGCTAACGCAAACATTGTCAAGGAAGATATTCTCTACGCTACTCGCGTGGCACAATTGAATAGCAACACCGACAGACCACGTGCAGTGATATTCAAACTACGCACCCCTCGTCAACGTGATGAAATCTTGGCCGCAGTGGCTAAATTTAATAGGAAGCACCCTCATAGGAAGCTGAGCACTTAGCGCCAACAAGTAAAGCGGTACGTGCCGCAACTAGAACAAAGGGAAGTAAATATAAGTTTACATGGGTCCGGAATGGTAGATTTTTGTAAGGAAAGACGAGTACAGTGATTTCATACTCATTCGGAATACAGGTAGCCTCAACCTGATCAAATGAGTGTGAATCTTTAACTGAAGTTTTGGAGTATTGTTATAAAATTAAATATTTACTATCAAAACACCCGAAGCATTAGAACGAAGTACTATATGATATATTACATAACACCCTTATCAGCGACTATAAGGTTATTGTTTTTACCGAGACCTGGCTACATTCAAAATTCTCCGACGGTGAATTTATTGACTCGCGCTACGTGGTCTATCGTAGGGATCGCCAATATGTGAAAGGATCTAAAAAGGATGGAGGAGGAGTCATGATTGCTGTGTCTCGAGATATCCCATCCTGCCGTGTACATCGTTGGGAAAGTACATGTGAGGACTTATGGGTTAACATTAAATTGAATATCGACGGTCACCCACGATCCGTATCGTTATGTGCTGTATACCTGCCACCGCCTACCAAACTGGAAACGCAACGGTAATTCTTGGACTACGTGGACGCCGTCATGAATTGCACTGATGCAGTAGTCATACTGGGCGACTTCAATTTAAATTTTATAAGCTGGATTCCCGCGAATAATTACTGCTGTATGATACCTACCAATTACGAAAAACGTTTGGGATATTCGTTGGTAGATTTTATGACACTGAACAACTTGTATCAGTGCAACAACATAGATAACTGTAACGGAAACATCTTAGATCTTGCTTTATCAAATTTGGAAGGATGTTCCGTTTCTGCCCCAATGGGTCACTTAAGTAGACTGGACGAATATCACCCCAGTATTCTGTTATCTATACCATCTTGCACTTGTATAGACCCGAAGAATGTTTCGATTTTCATAGAACTAATTATAATGATATACTAGAGGACTTGAAGTCTATCGACTGGGTTAAAACATTTAAGGATTGCGACGTCAATAATATGGTTTCAACATTCTACGATAACTTATTTGATAAAATAGAGAAATACGCACCAAAGCGCAAACTTAAACATTCGAAATACCCTCGTTGGCTTAACAAGCAGATTATGAAACTTCTAAAAGAAAAAAACCATGTCCGTCAACGTTTCCGTAAATTCGCAATCAATTGGAATACTGCGCGCTAGATGTAATAAACTAACACGATCAAGAGTCCGTTATTATAAACGTCAAATTGAATCAGACATATGTAAAAACCCAAAATTATTCTGGCGATATATAAAGGAAAAACGGAACAATCTCTCTACATTTCCGGCGACTATGAGCATGAATGACGCTAATGCCACGACGGGAATTGAAATAGCCAATCTTTTTGCTGACCACTTTTCTTCCGTTTATACTTGTAATGTTGTCACGAATGGTACAGATATAGTTAACCTTAAGAAATTTAATGATCATACACAACTAATACTTACAGAAAATATGGTCCTGAAGGCTATTAAACGTATTAATGTACACAAGGGCGCTGGACCGGATAATATACCGCCTTTGTTCGTTAGAAGATGCACGTCTGCTATTGCATTGCCACTAACATTAATATTTAACCTTTCCTTATGCACTGGTCAATTCCCAAATGAGTGGAAAAAAGCTAGAATTGTCCCTATATATAAAAAGGGTGACAACACTAAAGTTAAAAATTAGAGACCAATCTCAATATTATCTTGCTTTTCAAAATTATTACGAGTCCGAAATTTATTCAATATTATATAAACAGGTAGATGATGCTTTATCGGAACACCAACACCGATTCAGAAGCCGTCGCTCCGTGGTTACAAATCTAGTGTCATTTGTTTCTAGCGTGAGCTGCGAGGTCGACAGAGGTCGTCAAGTCGACGCTGTATACACGGACTTCAGCAGCGCTTTTGATAAAGTTAGTCACGATTTACTGTTAGTGTAGCTAGAAAAAATAGGGATACATGGACCCTTATTAAAATGGTTTGGATCATATTTATTCAATAGGCCACAAAAAATTGCTATAATGGGTTTTGAATCTAAGACTTATTATGCGCAATCCGGAGTACCTCAAGGTTCTCACCTTGGACTCATACTATTTTTAATATTTATTAACGACATCAGTGCCGTAATACAATATAGTAATTTCTCTTTATTTGCCGATGACCTAAAACTTTTTAAAACCATTAATCACCCATCAGACGTGCAGCTCTTACAGGCAGATTTAGACAATATAGAATTATGGTGCCGCGACAACAAAATATCACTTAACGTAGCTAAATGTTTTTCGATTTCCTTTACTAGAAAAAAGAATGCAATGGAGATGGTGTACTCTTTGAACGCAACAGTCTTATCTAAAGTTGATGAAATCCGAGACTTGGGAGTTATAATACATAGGGAATTTAAATTTCACAGCCATATTAACACAGTAGTAGAGAGAGCATCTAAAATATTGGGGTTCCTGAAACGAAACTCTACAAATTTCAAATCACCTCAAACCCGAATGATTTTATACAACACTCTGGTACGAAGTCACTTAGAACACTCTTCTATAGTGTGGAATCCAGTCTGTAGTACATCATCACAACGATTGGAGGGTATTCAACGTGCATACACCAGATACTTAGCCTACAAGACAACCGGATTTTCATACAAAGGCACTTACGACAGTCGTTTACAGTTCTTTAAAATGACTACTCTACACAATCGTCAGATAATTTCTGACCTAATGTTCCTCCACAAGGTTCTAAACGGAAAAATTAAATCACCTTCTATACTTGGGAGTATCAATATTAGAGTACCCCGCAATTACCCTCGTCGTCCAATAACCAACATTTTTAGTCTTCCACAGTACAGAACAAATCTTGGAATACACCACCCGATAGCCAGAATGTGCAATGCTTATAATACATTTAATTCCAAGATACCCGAATTAGACATTTTCAGCGATTCTAGAAATGTTTTTAAAGATAAGTTGGTACGTCACCTCTCTGATATTTAATGCTTATTTATTGAATGTGGTTTCTGCGAGATGTCACTGTGCTGAATGTAGACACCATGCTATACCTAACTGCTGATTGTTTGGAAACTGATATTTGTTCAAAATTCAATTGTATATTTTAATTAATTGTAGACTATAATTTTCTTTTTCACTTTAATGTTTTTAAGTCCAAACTATGGCCAAAGCTGTGTACGCCTATAATAGGCATACATATTTAATATTGTACACTATACCTAAAACGTAAGATAGTATATAATATGTTATGCTGTTGGTGTATCAATAAATAAATAAATACCGGAAATATAAGCGAGCTTGATCGAGTCCTGTGTGACAATCGCAACGTTACCGGGCGCCATCACCGTGTCGACGTTCCAACACAAAATGGCGTCGCGCGCAACGTTCCCGTACAGTAGCGTCCTGGTAGCGGCGTGGTAGTCGTGCGAGCTGCTTTGTGAGTTCGCGCCGCGCTCGCCGAGGTACTGTGACAATGAGGCCAACAGGCAAACGTGGACAATGAGCAAGAGTAGACGAGAGATAACGTGAACAACCAGCAAACACGGACAACAGAAAACTTTGACCAAATCACCAGGAACATAAGTAGTGGTCAAAGGTCAAGTGAGAGCAACCGGTAATAGTTAGTAATGGACAAGCGTGAGTAACAGGGAGCCATAAGTAATAGATAGAAATGGGTAAAATAATGGAGGCAACTAAAAAGGTGCAGAACTTATAAAGTGGACCAACGAGAGCCTCTCTTTGGGCTCCAAACAGCGTTTGCTGCAGCTAAGGGAAAGAAGGCATATGTGTTATTGATTATTCTTTTAACCGACGACAAATGTTTGCTTCTCGAGCAGAAGCATACCATTTGGTTGTTTTCTGAGAATAGCACAGCACTTGGCTGAAGTGGTAGATTGGGTTAGCTGTATCGGTAATCACATGAAACAAATAAATAGATGAAATCAAACTTACAGTATTGTGGCCCAAGAACTTTCTGGCATCCTTGAGATACTCTGTGTAGATACTGAACTCCTGCGTGGAGACCAGCGGGTGGTAGAATGCTTTTCTCCTGCCGTCGGAGTCGGTGTCCGACAGCGCTATACTGAACAGCCCATCTTTCCAGTTTATCAGATACCCTGGATGGAGAAGATGATAAATGATACACAATATAGCGCTAGATAGGATGATTTACTCTGCAACACATATTGAAAGAAACATACCGGCGGCCGTGAAGTTCATAGCGCTGTTGTCGTGAATGAAGCTCCGGTGGTGTAGCCGCCAGCTGTTTCTAGCTCTCAGCGAGAAGACAACCATACCTTCGGTAGCGAGGTCGTTTATGTACGCATACGCATCATCACACGCATCAGCGCTCACATCAACTACTATTGAGGTCAGACCTGGAAAAACACATGACTGATCATATTTTTATCAATAGAGAATGAATGAACGATCAAATTGAATCAGTGAAGAATCAGATGAATGATTCAATGAATAATTAACCTAACAAACTAAGAAATGAATGAATAATTACCAAGGTAATCGATGTAACGAGTAAATTATTATTGAATTATTAACAAATTGATCAAAATAACGAGTGGTGATAGAGTAAAGTTGAATTGCATGAACATACGAGTAACCTACCTGCCGACGACCTCTCGTTCACCAAGTCGCTGGCTTTCAATTCGTACTTCAGGAGTTGCTGGTCGGTTTTTAGGTCGTACACGATGATGGCCGGTGGCTGAATCTGTTTCCTGGCTCCTGGAAGGTAATATAGTGGTCGACAATTATCAAAATATTCTCATTCCCTAATCCTTTTGAATTTGAAATTGATTTCAAATGCCACAAGATCGGTATTTCCCTATTTAGAGACTGTCTCCAATTTATGATTCAATTGCTCGACCGTAGTCAGTCATTCGACCTCGACTTAATCTCGAATTGTTTGTGGATTTACCTGGTATCTCTTGACAACGTACTCAAGGATACCATGGACCAAATGGTTATTGACATGTAGCAGAATAAAAGTTGCAGAGAGAACAGATCCTTGAAGAACTCTAGCATCAGTCATCATTGGGTCAGATGAGCACTCTTAGACATCCACACGAAAAGACCATTCACTCAAAAAGTTCTCAATCCAATCAATCAGGCCAGGAAATACGTCGTACGCTGGAAACTTTTAGATCAAGCACACTGCCACCAACTACAGTCATACCCTGTCAAAGACATAGCTATTGCTTCCTCTTACTTCTCTAAGGCCTCCCCATAGAATAGAAGGTCAGGAGTAGACCGATTTCGGTGAAATCCGTACTGTGGGTCACTGAGAAGGTCGTTGTGTTTTAGATGTGCCACAACCGTTTGTTGATTATACACTCCATAATTAAGCATTGTTTAACTGGAACAATTGGATCTGTAAATTCGGATATAACGCAAAATTATTTCCTGTCTACTTTTGACTCTACAATCCACGACATCGATGTGTATTGTGAGGAAGTTGAAGGTGCCAGTTTTATAATAAGTGTCTGTCACAGAAATCAGTGAGCATCAAAAGTGATTGTACATGAATCAATGTTGTTAAGGAATTTAAAGTTTTATATCCACGAATGCTCTGTTACGGCACAACACATTGAAGCGTTCATCCCAATCGTCGTGGATGGATGAAGAGAATACCTTAGCAAGTGTTAAGACTACTGTTGAAACTCTGCAATAAATATTCTCAGAATTGTGTCAGAACTCAGCCGAGCAAACGGAAAAATTGAGAGTCGTCGTAACGCCGAGTAACACTTTAGTGATGAATAAGAACAATCAAACGAGAGTGACACATGATCAGTTCAGACGTGCTCAACAACCCGGTGAATGGGTGACAGCATCGGTGGAAAACAAGTCATCAATTCGGGACAAGGTTACAGATAAACTTCGATCATCATCCTCTCGTTAATCGAGAACAAAAATTCATCTTTCATTATAACACTGATGACATCCTCACACTTTATTCCAAAACAATTGTGAGAAATCTTGCGAGAGGACACGTCTTCTGTAACACGGAAGAAAACTGTCTCAGAAGTCGTGGACTACTAACATCGTTTTTGTCTTTAAGAATTGATAGTTTTATGTATTTATTAAAATCTACAAGAAATCTATGAGGACCTTTGTAAGATCATCGAAATAGTCTTAAACACAGTACAGTTTCCGGCACAGGAAAGTTGTATGTTTGTATGTTTGTGTGTAGTAATTGATTAGCAAATTTTTTGCTTGAAAATAACTTACTTTCTACTAGATAAAAAAAAACTAAGGGTAAGCCACCCGAGACTGCAGAGCCGTCAAAAACACGGTACTTCCACATCTTAGATTATCTCTTTGACAATATATTGTCAAAATCGGTTGAGCCGTTTCGGTTATCAAATGAAATAAATAGAAATTCGAATAGTATCTAGTTATCTTATTAAATTTAGCTTTACCTGTAACTTCCAGATGACCAGTATCCACCATCCATAGTCTGCCGCAGACGTCGATCCTGGGACGGTACACAGAAACGAATCCCTTGCTTCGGTCCACGTCGGGGTAAGGTTTCAATGTTGGCGAGGAATCACCTGATAGCTTCACGTAGTTAACAGTCGAAGGTATGCCTGAAAAAAAGAGGAGATAGGGTGATAGAGGAAAAAGAGATTTTTGGAATACTCCGATTATCATATGTGTTGTCGGTTAGATGCTACGGTCTAAATGCTCCAAGTTGTCTTTGTTACTTCATGAGGATTAAATACTTCTTGCTTCATCAGGACACGGTATAAGCGAGTCCTAGAAGTCTATCAGCTTTCATCTTCAACCCCATTACGTTACGACGAAATTCACCTCCTCCATTCCCCAGCATCCGCGAACCAAAACACTTTCGCGTTCAAACCTAGGCAAGTCTTAACTGTCTTAACCTAGGATTACACTCTTATAATATATTATTCAACTAAACTTTCACCTGATGATAAAACTTAACTTCGTTAAGTTCCATTAGCTGCAGCGCCTTTTAAAGGTTGAACACAGTACTGTTTCAAGATTACTCTTTGGCGGTATAAATAGAAGCTGCGATGGTACTAGACGGTATTAGACACCAATCACCTACCACCAATGGACCATTTTCAATTGCAGGTATTTAGTATAAGCTTGTATAAAAACTGCAATACCATATCTTCTTCTAGGCACAGTGATGAAGATCCGGTCTCCGTCCACATCCAGGCCGATTGGTACGTTGTTGTACTGTATGAAGAACTTATCGGCGTCCGTGGGGTTGTTCCGCTTAGCGCCGGCTGCCGTCTCATAATCTGAATCGGCGTTGTCTGAAACAACAACAAAAGAACGCTGTAGGCCTATGCTTCATACGTTCATCAATCTACTAGGTGTTCTGTCTTAATCGGTTCAGCCGTTTTGGAGTTTACCATGAAAAACAAATAGAACCGGCCATAGTGATGAGTAGAATTGATATTGGTCTTGCGAAGAAGCAGAACAAAAACCAAGACCAATTTTACACGAGCAAGACTAAGACCGAATGAACAAGTCCAAGACCTAAACCAGAACAGATCTATTATACAGGACCAAGACTAAATGTTCAATACTAAATGAAAAAATAAAGATTCCGTTGGGATGATGAGTTAAAATATTTATCGCAACTTGATCGTGTGCTTATCTCCCGGAAACAAAATATTTAATACATTATAAGACTGCAAATGCAAAAAAAAAAAAAAATTGTCAAAAATTGACCAAGTATTGGTCTTGTTCTTGTTTTGTTCATAACCGAATATTAAATATTACTTATACTTATTAATTTTTGATCATTTTTTTTTTTGCCGGACATCATTAACACCGACAAACAGTTTATTTATTACAATAAGTATTATAGTACACAATGTTACTTACAGACAATCCCGTCGAAGTCATAACTGATCTGCTTCCATTTTAAGGTTACACTTGGCACATTATTACCGCGCACTAACGTGTTACCGGTAATCAAGTTTAAAAACAAGCAAATTAAATAATATACTAAATACTCCATATTTACTAAACTATGTTAACTTCATTATGAACATAAAGTTTGTGTACAGTTTTGACTGTGATAACCAGTTTTGCTATCAGTGTTGCTAGTTATACGTTTAAAACAATGTTTTTTTTTTCAATCTAATAAATTAAAATGATCATTCATCGTATATTTGTATTATTTAACAATATTTAATTATTGATTAAAACTTGTAACACGAAGTTTTCAAATAACTCAACAGATGGCGTCACCACAAAATATAGATCGCGCTATTGTTTAACATAATACACATATAAGGAACGTCAATAAGTAGTATAATGTATATTTATCAATGCTGTTCAATAATATTCTTCAGCTACACTTGATTTAGTGTGGTAGGTAAGTGAACGTTCTCGTCATGTTGCTTAATTATACAAAAAAAAAAACGTTTAGTTTCAATACTGCAGGCTTCGAAGGGTAATGAATTGTTAGTATTAATTAATAAATAACCTGAAACTTTTTTTATGGGGAAGGTGGACAAACAAGCGAACAGTCCACCTGATGGAAACTGATCACTGACCCGTAGACAGTCGCGACATCAGAAGAGGTCACGGCTGCGTTGCCGACCTTTATTTTTCCTCGATTATTACTAAACATTTGGAGTCTGGCAACACTAATAAAGTTTTCGAGAAGAATAATTATCGTCCCAGGGTCGAGGAAGAGGTCAATATTGATTACATTTACACAGTTTGGGGTTAATGTAATATTATATAGATATCAAGAAATATCTGAAAAGGGAATACCAGTATGCTGCTTGAAATTGTATGTTCTGGTTTGGACTTCTATATATTTCTTTTATTGCTAGCGCTTGACTACGATACCGCCTGATGGTAAGCGGCGATGTAGCCTTTGGCGGTAAAGAACACTAGTACAGAAGTAAGCTTATACTCTTCTCTTAATTTCTCTAAAGGTATTCTTCTCTCCGTGTAGATGATGCCGGCTTGCGGCTACATTGGTAAGGATGAGTCACCGCGGCGCGTACTTCTGTCGACAGACAGTAGTGCGGAAACATTACTGCGCTTCGAATTCTAGTTGTAGCTAGGGTGATTACCAGAGTAACAATGGTGAACTGCGGCCGTAATACTTCTTGCCAACAGGAGAACGGGCGTCCTGTCTCGTCGGTCGTTCGTAAAAATAAACGGATAAGTAAAAATATTTTTTTTTAAATATATTTAATTATTCAAAGTATGCACCGTTGTTATCTATGCACTTGCAATCTCATAGGTAGTTCATTGATCCCTTTACTAAAAAAACCATGGGGGGTGAGAATCAATAAACTTTTTGGAGGCGGTTTGGACTGCTGCATCAGACTTGAATTTTTTCCCTTGTAAGAAGTTATCGAAATTCCGGAAAAATGGTAATCTGTTGGGGCAAGGTCCAGGGAGTACGGTGGAGGTCGCAGACATTCCAATTGTAGCTTATCTACCTTAGTGGTTGTTTTTTGTGCAGTGTGGTGTCTCGCGTTGACGTGAAGCAGCAGTGGCCCAAAGCGATTGACTTAACTGCTAAACAAGCGAGATTGGTATTATTATTATTATTGTGAAGGATTTTCTCTCAGCTTTTGGGCCGGTAATAACTGCATTTACGGGCCCAAGCCAAGTAAATGCATTGTGAGGTCTGTTAGTCTACTCATCCTCTATTTGCATGAACTTTCTTACGATTCTACATGTATTTCAAAATTACGGCTCTTTGTAGGGTTACACGTATTGGGATTCTTGTAGGTCTATTAACTTGAGGCTGCGGAGAAGATGATGCGGTATAACACCTGTTATCTCGTCTCCAGATTCTAGCTACTTCGTCTTTCAGTTCTACATATTTATTCATCTTTTCAGTAAATGGCTTTTGTAAGTTGTGTGTGTTGGGGACTGCAATGTCTATTAAGTATGTGATCTTATTAATTTTATCTTGTAGGATTATATCGGGTTATTATTATTATTATTATTGTTATTATATGTATAACAGAGGAAGATAATAAAATATGAGCACATTCGACGATCGCGTGAATTGTATAGACGAGTTCCCCCGAAACCGTCGCCCACAGTCCATGGGAGCCACTGGAAGAAAACACTCTCCCGACTCCCTGCGGCCTTCGACTGCTCGGGTGAGCTCCCGGTGGGCCTCCGGAGCTCGAACCTGGAGCTGCCGCCTCGGGCCGGCTGATCGCCGCGGACCAGCCGGGTGGGTTCCACTTAGCTTCACCGTGTGTCGAGCCACGGTTACAAAGTCCCTCTGCCACGACAAAGCGAGAGCCCGTTGGAGGGGGAGTTACTTAATATTGACATAGGTTTGTCTGTTTGTGTGACCTTCATTTAGGACTATGATATGTATTTCGAAAGTTAAACTAGATAAATTTAATATAAAGTCATTATATTACAATTTTTGATGTTTTGTGAACTAATCATTAGGTCGGCCTTGCTCGTCGCACGCGGCGCACGCGCTGTTGTGTCTGTTGATAGAACGATACACGAACACACGACTGGCAGCAAGCTTTTCAAGTGGCTGGAGTACGAGCGACCGGACCGGCTCCGTACCCACTTGGTGCAAGACGATCGCTGCAATCCTATTCTCTTTAACACCCCATTCCATATTGTAATTTGATAATGAACGCGAAAATATATGTGAAATGGCGCAAAATCGAAAGTTTTAAAATAATATACGTGTTCCAAATTTAAAATAATTAAAAAGTTTAAAGAAAGAATAGTTTTTATGTAGCAGTATTTATGGCCAGACTCGTTATAATTAAAAGAAACAAAGTATAAAGAAAATGTATTGTTTTCTTTCTCCACCTCCTCTCTTTCGCTCTCATTGCTTGTCCTTCTCTCTCTTATGCATATACCAGTATATCTTTGAAGACTGCATTGTACTTTGTCTTAGATTTTCTTCTTGGTCAATCCGTGGTCGTGACCATGGAAACTGTTGTCCTATTTCATTTCACTGTCATAAGCTGCATCATTGAAATGGT
The DNA here is from genome assembly GCA_029034505.1 of Ornithoptera priamus. Taxonomy (NCBI): domain Eukaryota; kingdom Metazoa; phylum Arthropoda; class Insecta; order Lepidoptera; family Papilionidae; genus Ornithoptera; species Ornithoptera priamus. The sequence goes on from JARDWD010000708.1 coordinate 19,177, forward strand.
ATGCTACGAGAAGAGTGGCACGTTCACCTGATGGTAAGTGATACGCCCGCCCATAACAACGTGCCAATGGTTGTGATGGTACACACTGCACCACATTGCGCTCGTCGCCTGAGAATTAGTAGTTGAATCTCGTTACCCCAGTAATTACACAACCTGCAAGGCCTTTAAAACCGGAACATAGCAATGTTTACACAATACTGTTTGGCGTCAGAAATAGGCGCTGCGGTGGTATCCACCTCGATAACTGGTCACAGAGAACTACCACCTGTGAATCCCACTGCTGGACTCGATACCTTTCTCACACGGACATAGTGGGGAGTTATCAGGTGTTCTCATTGGGATTACCTTCATCAGAAGCTGAAGGTTAGTGGGAATCAAACCGGCAACTCTTCGAAACGGAAACCGCGTTCTGCTACTTATTATACTTTATTAAACATATCTAAAATCTATGTACATCTATCAACTAAGACGTACCCCAAACCGGATGTTGGATGATCACATCGCATCTAGTGATGTACTCGATATGTTTATATCAAGTTTATAAAGAAAACGGTGCGGGTTTGAACCTCACTGAACTCAGCTTCCATGCTCCAAAGACATGCCACATCCGCCCACACTGGATTCTCTCCATGTGAGCAAAGACCTCAAGTCCCAGCGATGGGAACGCCCATAGATATCTGTAATTAGTCAATTCCAAATATCGTCGTAAAAATTATTTGAACGTCGTTCAAACAGTGCTGCGCAAACATTACCGTGTTCCGGTTTGAAGGGCGCTGTAGCTAATATCATATAATAAATTACTTGGTTGCAAAGTGGTGATATTATAACATACTAACTAACGCCATTGTTATGGGCGGGCGTATCACTTACCATCAGATGAACGTCCCTCTCGTCTCTTGCTTTAATAGAATAAAAAAATAAGACATTGAGTCTCGATACCCCAGTAATTTCATTAGCTACAACGCCCTTCAAACCGGAACACAATATTTACACACTACAGTTCGAGAGGAGATACACACTGCGGTGTTACCTATACTCTCCGGAAACAGAGACCTACAAGTTGTTTTTTTTATTTATTTTATTTTCATCGATAAGTATGTACATCACTAAAGCAATTACTTCATAGTACATAAGGTGTCAAAGATACGGCAATCAAACAAATCCAAGTGAAGGCTGCATCACGTCAGACCAACATTGATGAACAGCATCCTGAGTAAGAAGTTTCTATTCATTATTTACATTACTTCAACTTCAAGCTGCAAGGAAAACTAATATAAGTTAAGGTAACTATTCTGTTATCTATAAGTTTTTTTTTTAAAAAGAAAACAAAGCAACGAGACGAGCTGGTCACCTGATAGTAAGTGATACGCTTGCCCATAACAATGTGGCGCTAGTTAGGATTTTATACAGTTGCACCACATTTTGCTCGTCACCTTGAGTCATAAGATGCTGTCTCGTTACCTCAGCAGTTTCACTAGCTGAAGCGCCCTTCAAACCGGAACACAGAAATGTCAGCACACTACTGGTAACCCACGATTAAAGTCAAAGGTGCCTAAACACAGCTGCACTGTGCTCCAGCGGAAGTAGCTCTCAGATGAGATCTATGAGTCCTATTTAGATGAGCACTAGAAGGGTTTCACGTTGTGTTTCGCTGTCCTCCTCACCCTTGGTAAGTGGGGGGAGTCTAGAACAAATCGGCAATGGGAGGGCTGCTCTATTCCCACTCATGAATCCTCACGTAAGAACAAGGAGCTGGACATTAATTTAATGGTGGTAGTGTCTGTTGCCGGAGACCATATCGGTACCACCGCAGCGTCTATCGCAGCAGAACAGTACTGTGTAAACATTACTGTGTTCCGGTTTGAAGGGCGTTGCTGCTAGTGTAATTACAGAGGTGTCGCGACTCAACATCCCATGTCTCAGGCGACGAGCTCAATGTCGAGCAGTGTATATCAATAGCGCCGTGTTATAGGCAGGGGTATCACTTCCCATCAGGTGAACGTCCCGCTTGTCGCGTCGCTTAGTCAAATAAAAAAAATAAATGAGACGCTTATTATATTCCCCCCGAACTTCCCATTGCCCAACGATGGGCAACATTGGAGTCCAATGATGATCACAATTCAACGGTCCGCTGCCGGTAACGAATAGTTTGTATGCAACGCCATTTATAAATAATTACGCAGCGCTTACGTTGTTTATTTTTTCAGATTTCAATATGGCGGTAAAAACAACGCCGCCGTTGGTGTTTCTGGTCATTTTCCTGTTCCGTACCGGCGTGCTGACGCAGAGGCGCTTGGGCAATTTTCAGGAAGTGTTCGCATGGAGACAGCTCATCTATAACTTGGACGGCAACTTAGGTAAGGTAATTTAATTGCTTATATATAAGCGTATAGCAAATGTGCCGCCATAGCAGCATCGCCGTGTTCCCACTGTTATTACTTTACAGGCGGAGTATTCTGGGCAAAGGCCCCTCACCATACAGCCTCACCGTCACAACACCATTTAGAATTGAGCGACAGATTAATTTCTGATCACTAGTGATGGGCTACTGTTTCTTTTTACTGTTAAAATAGATAAAAACATTTAAAATTATTTTTTATGTATAAACCCTTAAAACTTGACGAGAGATATTTTTTTTCTAATTAAGTTACGAGGCCATTGGGACGTTCTGATGGTAAGTCACACACCTGCCCTGCATCATCACGGTTTTGTCATCAATTTGATGATAGGTTTTTTTTTAATGAGCCGGATTTAAGGATGGAAATCCTTTTTCTTTTATCTATTATGACCACAAACAAGTTCCAACTTTTATGGCGGGAAAATAGGAAATGATTGGCATTATTTTACTTTAGTATATAAGTTTTAATCTATATATTTATATATCTATATAATGAAAATAGGTTATGTTCGTTCGCCAATCACGTGAAAACAAGTGAACCTATCGACACAGGAACATGATCTGTAGATGGTTGCAGGATATTTATTTTTTTAATTGAATACTTCCTTCATGGTTTTATTTCTAATCGACTTTTATAGACATTTTCATTTGGTATTATCTAATGAGGTTGCCATGGTAACGGTGTATATAGGAAATCATTTGCCGTTTCATATTACGTCCAACAAAGCGAACAACAGCTAGTGTTTATATAGTCGACTTTTTTGAATGTATTAATTTAAAGCATCTCACGTATCATTGCGGGTCAGTTCCCTTGAATCAGTCAGTCTAGCGCCGCGAAGGTCGACCAGGTCACGACGCGCATCTTCGCGGAACTAAAAACGAGTCACCGTCGACGTTGGCGGTTAGTGGTGCCGACTGCCTGGTCATCAGCAGCAGGTTCGAATTGGTATATATTAAGCAGGTCACTGTTGATGGTGACCGTCTAGGTAGGAACTACAGTTTGCCCTGGAGTATAGTGGTGTTAAGAACATGGGTAAATTAGGTCCTGCCTGTCGTAGAAGTCGACTAAAAGGCTTTGACGGTGGGGGCCTCTTTATCCACCAATCGAGCCCGGGGTGAGCGGCAAGTTCGAGGGAGTACAGTGCTACAACCCTCCCTGGAACGTGCTTTAGGTGTGACGCCGGGAGGGACCAGCGCGTTCCGTAAGAGACCCCGGGGCCTCCCGCAACGCACTGAGGAAGACCAAGGAAGGAGATTTCGTGGGTAAAAATTGACTTCCGCTCTGCAACAGGATATCTCTTTCAAAGATTCCCACGTCCATTGCAGCCGACAAACATTAACGTGCAAACATTACTATGTTCCGGTTCTAAGGGCGTTGTGGCCAGTATAATTATATCTCAAGCGGCGAGCGCAATCTGGCGTTGTGTATATCATCCTAACTAGCGCTGCTTTGTTATTGTCGTATCACTTATTATTAGGTGAACGTCCGGTTTCAGCTTTGTAGGTGTTTGTATGCGAGGAGATGTACAGATGTCGGTGTAGAGATCTTCAGGGCAGGCCTATGTCCGGCAGTGGAGGTCTACCGGCTGATGATGATGATGATGATGGGATGTATACCTTGATGTGTAAATAACTAGTGTTTTGAAGTGTACTGTAGCTAATCAAATGACTCGAGTAGCGAGATGTAGTCATGTGTAAATAGCTTTTCCCGTCCGCGTACCAGTAGACGTAGCGCTAGATGATCCTCCACAAGGTGGACCAAATCTGGTGAAGGTTGGGGGAAAGCAGCTGCTAGCGTCGTTTGGAGGAAGAGCATGCCCAGCTGTAGACGTATCGGATGATGGTAATGATGATTATGAATGTGAGGCTGCATAATTGAAGAAGTAGGAAGAAACTGGGTAAAATACCATCGAGTGTTCTTCCGGCTGATAATGCAGGTTCTTTGTCTTAAATTATGTCCACAGTCCTCCAAGATCGGTTCGTTGACGACGTGTCCGGTTCCAGAAGCAAACGAGGGTCCGGTGTTGTATTCCGTGATAACCAACATGAGGATGGCAAACCCTGGAACCAAGGTAAACAGAATACTACTAAATTATCGATGGTAGACATCTGTTAGTGGAGACCATCTAGGTGGGTAGCACCACAGCGCCAGTACTGCGCTAACATTACTGTGGTCCGGTTTAAAGGGCGTTGTAGCTAGTGTAATTACTGAGGGAGACTCATCTTATATAATGTGGTGCAGTGTATATCATCCTAACTTATTCCACGTTGTTAGGCGCGGGCGTATCACTTACTATCAGGTGAAAGTCCCGCTCGTCTCGTCGCCTTAAAAAACTCATCATCAGCCGATAGATGTCCACTGCTGGACACAGGTTTTTTTTTTTTAAATTCCTTGGTTTTATATTTGTTTGGAGTGGAGACTTCATAAAGAAGCTGAAATAATAACAGATGATACTTTCCAATTATGACGTTGTAGGGACTGAAGCTTTTAAAATGTTTACAGCATCATTTTTTTTTTTCGACGAAGTGATGAGAAGAGCAAGATTACCTGATGGTAAGTGATCCGCCATAACAACGCAACACCACATTGCGCTGATCACTTTGAGATATAATATGTTAAGTCTTGTTACCGCAATAATTCCACTAGCTACAGCGCCCTTCAAACCGGAATACAGTAATATAATGTAACCTAGACAGTCTCCGGCAAGAGAGACCTAACACCAGTAAACAAATAAAAAAAAAAGAAATAATATACAACAAGAATCGACTATTAAAATTGAGGACCTCGTCTTTATCGTTAGTTAAGTAAATTTACTGTTGGATAGTAAAAACTCTTTTGTGAAATAAGATCTATTATTTTTTTTTTGTGTCATATTCTCGTCGATGGTACATCACTACATAATTGTCTAGTAAACGTTTCCATTTCCGTTCGTCAGAGCGACCGTCGGGCAAAAACAATAATGGCGGCAACAGCTCACCGGTGAGACCAGCTGGTAAGTTAAAGAACGAGAAAGAAAGAGAAAGAAAGAGAAAGAATATACATAGCTCAGTTAAGAGTAAAGACGTAGAGATGCTCTAAGTTTGTCATCAGTTCTGACGAGGGATCTTGGTACAGTTATATACACTACATGAATAGATGAGCCGAGGATCTGGTGAAGGTGGCGGGAAGCAAGGTGGGTAGGAGCAGCGCGGTATGGAGGTATTTACCGGAAGTCCATGTCTAACAATAGACGATGGTTGTAGTGTTATAAAAAAACAACGAAAGGTATCCGACCACTGCTGTAAATATATTTTAGATACAGCAAGATTAAGCATCATCATTAATCCAGCCGGAACTCGCCCAAGTTTCGCGGCTCTCCCTTCTTCTTTTCAGATCTTAGGATAAAGGGGTGGGGGGGTTTCTCGATTACCAATATACCACTTTAATTTATTATATATTAATCGCGTTCAATAATTGCAGATGAAGAAGGTAGATTCTTCATCCAGTACAACAATGTACCGATGGGTGTCGAGCTCGTGGGGGAAAGGATATTCATCACAGTGCCACGGCGACGATACGGTACGAGAACAGCCTAATGGTGGATTGGTTTTTTACGGAAGCATTGATTGCTCAGGTCCGAAGTCGTTTCGAAGAGGAGTGGGATCGATCCTCAGTGATTTTCAGATCACACACTGCTGTTCATGTACTACGAGTTTATTGTTCTTCACAATGACGGATGACATTTATCAAGTTTTTTTTTTTGACAATCTCCCCAGCGATTACTAATTTTTATATTACAGCGCCATCTAGTGTGCGGCGCCGGAACTAAAATTATAAAGTGGGTCACTTTCACCATTTCACAAGTAGATATTATTGTTTCTTACAATTTATTTATTTATTTATATATATTGGGGAGGTAAGGGGTCCCACACAACCACTCTCGAGACTCAAGCCAACTTCACCTGCTCGTGGTGCACCCTGTTAATCAACACACGAGGCTCTGGCGCTCACAAACCCGCATTGTCCCAGTGTGGTTGGAAATGACCCATATCCCCTCAATCTCATGGCCTCAGAGACCATGGTGACTGTAACTAACGTTGGCAAGGCTCCAGACCCAGGAGTGCTAAGAATCCCCGGGCGACAACATTTTCCCGCCAGACGACCATGGCCCTGGCAACATATAACGCACGCGCACTGGATGCGAGAAAACCGGGGCTGATCCATGTACAGAACTTTGGTGGAGGCCTATGTTCAGCAGTGGACGTCTATCGGTCGATGATGATGATTTTATTATATTATATTTATGTATGTTAACTGTGGTTTTAGACAATTTCCTTTTGATGGTCCTTCCTTTATCCCTCTATATTTACACACACACACACACACACACACACAGACACACGACATTCACCTAATGGTATATAAATGACAATTATTAATTTCGCTTGATCGGAAACTGGTAACACCGTTCTTCCACCAGGGATACCATCGACGCTAAACTACATAGACGTTAAAGCGGATTCAAACACGCTGTCACCACCACTGCGACCGTACCCTAACTTGAGGCAGTCCAAGGAGCTGGTCTCCGTGTATAGGACCCGCGCCGATAAATGTCATAGACTCTGGATGGTCGACACAGGTCTTCTAGAAATTCCAGGTATATTGACTAGATGCTTAATAAACCTAAAAATATCAAATTTGTTTTCCTACTCTTCACCAGCACCACATACTTACCAGCAAGTAGAAATATGTTATAATTATTTTATAACCTTCCTCAGATGCTCCTCAGCAGGTTCAGGCGCCGGCCATCGTGATCTACGATCTGAAGTCCGATCAGCAAATACTGAGGTACCAGTTCAAAGAGTCGGACATACCAGCCGCGAACACGCCAACGGGTGAGAGGGAAAGAGATGGCAATACCTTTTTAGTTATATCTTATTTCTTTTACATCCTTTTTTTTCTTTATTGGAGACAAAAACACAAGCGAAAATTCATACAAATAAATACAATTGCTTCCTTAGATAGTCCCACTGAGAACATTCTTGATTTACACAACATGGCAACACCAGATTGATAAATAGTAACTTGAAACATAAGTACAGATTACGGTTCCAAGTTAAATCAATTGTTAATGTGAAGCAAACATTCGCTTGTTCATTCTAACAGGAAGCTAGTGTTATAGAAGATTCTAGATAATTGTAAATCTATGTCTTAAGTTAATTTAGTTGTACGGGTGGTAGGCGTCTGCTCCCGGACACCGACTAGGTGGACACCGCCGCGGCGAGAAACAGTAATGTTACACACAGTGATCCGGCTAGAAGGGCGCTGCAGCTAGTGTAAATCACAGGGGTAACGACACTGTATGTTATGTCTCGGATGACTTGCGAAATGTGGTGTTTTTTTTTTTTACGTGTGTAACAAAATGCTAGCGGAACGCACACCCCGTACCAATAGTGGGCCGGTAGTGGGGTAGTGTCGGACTCCATTACTTCCGCAAATAATGCACGAGGGTCGCGGGATAACGCAAAATAGTTCTTCCGCAACCCACTTTCGGTGCCCGGATGAAACGAGCTCACCTCGGGGAGGGTAGTAGGGAGTATCCCTTCCAACTGACAAAATCCCTATCACTACGCGGCGACGCGTCGGAATACGAGACGCGCCGCCAGATACGCCCCAGGAACCCTTTCCAAGGGGGGCGCCGGACCGACGGCTCTTGTCGGTCGCGGCGCCAGGTTCCTCTGCCTAAGGAGGCAAGCGGTGGTGGTGCGCTCGGCTCCGCCCGTTGGCGACGAGCTGTCTGCGCCCTGCGACCGCCTCCTGCCCCCTCGGCGCCCGCTCTCTGTGACGCTCGGTCTCTCGATTCTGCGACATAACGATGTCGCAGAATCGGGATACCGCATCCCATGATGCCTCGCTTCCGACTATGGTCCGGACCACGGCCGGTATGCGAAAGTGAGTAGAGTATATCATCTTAACTAGCGCCACATTGTTTTGCGCAGGCGTTACTTAATGTATTAAAAAAAAAAAAAACAAATATCTTCAAGTAACTATTTTTTTATCAGGTATTGTAAAAATTAAGGGACTGGCGTTATCGTTCCAGGTCTTGCATCAATTACTGTAGACGTCACGGGCAATTGCGCAGACGCATACGCTTACGTACCGGATCTCACGACCTTCGGACTGATCGTGTTCTCCTTGCGGGACGGAGACAGCTGGCGGCTCACTCACAACTATTTCTATCTCTCTCCGACAGCTGGCAACTTCCGCATCGCGGGTAAGTGGTGAAATGTATGCCTGTGCTTTTACGGTAATATACTTTTACGTATACCCTTGTTATAGACCAATCCTTCCAATGGAGCGATGGCATATTCAGCTTGACCATGACGGAGCCGGATACGGCCGGTTGCCGCGCCGCCTACTTCCACCCCCTGTCCAGTTTCGAAGAGTTTTCCGTGTCCACTTGTGTGCTGAAGAACAAGACCGCGAGCAGTGATGGCGACTTTTGGACTAAATTCTCGGTAAGGATGCCTCAATTTATAACCGACAAAAAGGAGGGTATTTATACAATCGACCCACGTCATTCTTTTTGACATACATAACAACGTGACGCTAGTTAGGATGTTGTATACTGCACCACATTGCCTTCGTCGCCTTCAGACCTTAAAAGTCAAGTCTCATTACCACTATTAGCGCCCTATAAACCGGATCCCGGTAATGTTCGCACACTACTTCTTGGCGGTAGAAATAGATGCCGCGCTGATGCATACCTGGACGGTCTCCAGCAACAGACTTACAATCAATGAACTTTATCAAGATCAAACATTGTAGAGAGTTGGTAACCGTGGCGAAGGTAGCCAATCAACGATGCACGGTTACCATGGCGACTCCCGCGTCGTGTTCTTTGCGGAGGTCGGCAGAGACTCCATCTCCTGTTGGAACTCCGGGCAAATGCTGGCGCCGGGCAACGTGGGGATATTGGCCCGGGACAGTCAGAGGATGAGTTATCCATCAGGTAATTGAAGTTACTTTTTGGTTTATCATTTTAGCGGCGAGACGAGCGGAACGATCACCTGATGCTGAGTGATACGTCTGCAGTTGCAGTATCGTTTAATGTGAACCACTGTTACGTTTGCACATTACTGTTGGGCAGTAAAAATGTGGATATGCTTGTATACCTTTTCAGATCTACACGTTACTGGTGACGAGGTGTGGGTCATGGCGAACACGCTACCGAGGTTCGGATACTCAGTGCTGGACACCAACGAATACAACTTCTACGTCTACAGGTACGGCGATGAGACCCTCGGTGGACAGTACTCATTGGGAGGAGTCTATGTCCAGTAGTAGACTACTGCGAGATGATTGGATCTGCTAGAAGATTATCGACGAAGTGGTAGTTTGCTTCCGCTACAGTTTACGTCATCCGGTAATTGTCCAAGAAGCTGCTGCTGTTCGAAGCAGGTTAACCGGGACATAGTCGTGGCGAGGCCTAAAGCCTGAGAGGAAACTGTGTTGAGATTTTGTTATTTCCACCACTGGGACTTTGAGCTTTGTCAAATGTGGATACCAATTGACCTTCCATGACAGCCAAATGACACAGACGGATGTCGCACGTCTAGTATGTGATTTTCACCGGAAGTACAGCATTGTACAGCTAGGCGTAGTGTATTCACACTGCAACTTCAGAGTTATCGCTGCTTCTACAGGGTGAAAGGTAACAGGTGTAAAATATCTGGAGGGGCTAAAGTATAGCTCGTACCCTGTCTATGGATGGAATACCCCATCCAAAGACAATGCTGCTGGAGTTATTAATTTTTTTAATATTTTACTAAAAAATCTCGATTTTCTAGGAAAAAATCCGATGGTTTTCATTTCAACATACATTTTAATGTTCAAGCATTATTATCCTGTTATAGTTAGGTGTCCTGATTTAACACCTTGCGATTATTACTCATGGGGTCACATGGAGCCTTTAGTGTACACAACACCAATTAACCCGTTAGCAGATTTCAAGTCATGCATCATCCTCGCTGCAGATAAAACACGAGAACAGCTCACAGCGCGAGTCACTCGATCTGACTTAAGATAAAGACTTGGTGCTTGTATCAGGAACTATGGCCGTCAGTTTGACCAAGTGTTTTTTTTTTTTAATTTTATAAGCTTTATTTACTTTCTTATACCTTGTCGGATAGGTAATGAAGTCAGATACCTATTTATGTGCTTTATACGTAACTTTTTTTAAGAATAATAAAATTGTAGATTACCTTAATTTTTACCGTCACGACTTTCAAAAACCTAATTTAAAAGTTTTAGCCTTTAAATGATGATTATCAATTTAATTTAATAAAACGATGATTAAACAATATTTATTACATTAAATTAGTGTAGAAATAAGTAAGAAATAGAATTATCGAATTATTTCTTAGATAATCGAATTTTTTTTTGGAAAATATTAAAAAATAAATAACACAAGAACCATTGTTTTTGGAATGGGGTTTTCCATACATAGATAGATAGGATACGAGATATACTTTATCCTCTCTAGATCTTTTACACCTATTACCTCTCACCCTGTATAACATATATACAGCTGATACAGTAAGCTTAATTTCTTTTATAATTTGTAGCCATTTTCTTTTCAGAGGGTACGTGAAGAATTTGATCGCGGGCACAGTTTGCGACAGCGCCATCTACGGGTACAACAGATAACTAAATAAAACTACTCATAATTATTTTTTGTCTCATTTATTAAATCACAATATGTTGGGTAGACACTTAAACAACAGTGTATTAGGAGAACCACTAAATCTATCGTTACCACGAGTATGTAGACCGCACTGTATCGGTAGGAATGACGTTTGAATGCCGAATGTGATGAGGGTAGAACGTAATTATTTACGTCCTACCCTCATCGTGCGAACGTCCGCGTCGTCCTCCACAATTTTAAGTTAAATAAATGTATATGGACGTTGCTAGATAAATAGTGTTAGACTGCCACTATCAGCACTAAACACCGGTTTAACGTTTTCCCGTATAACTATTACACTACATTACCACCATGTCCTCGTTAGTGGTTACAGCTGAATCGCTGAAGTCACTCGAAGCTTTAATCGCCAATAGAATGGCTGATTTTGAGAAAGAAATATCTGATGAAATACTTCTTCCGAAGACAAACAAAGTCTAGGAAGCCCTGGAGGCAAGCTTGCCGTATTGCGAGTGGTAGACTTCGACCTCCTCGGAATGTCATCAGCGCCGTCGAATTTTCCAGTGGAGGCTGCCATGCGGCTTCTTACAGCGTTGTGTCCGGATGACAACCCTGGCAGAGATACCGTCTATCGTCGGAACAGTACGTGTCTCTACTGTTTTTTTAATCAACGTGTGTAAGAAAATGCTAATGGTCGCACACCCCGGAACCGGAAGGGACGATAACAGGGTAGTGTTGCACCGATGATAGTCGATTGCATGTCTGTCGCAGTTCAGTGATACGTCTTCGACGGTCACCAGGCTAAATGTCACCTTTGGAGGTTGCGCCTCGCGTTATGGTTTGACACTCTATCTTATTGGATTTTTCCAAGTCGGGTCCCTTGATGACAGGGCTGAAGAGTGTCTGCCTTCTCTATTTTATGAAGTTTGCAAACGAAGGCCTCAATAGCTCCTCCATGTTTTAAGATACGTGGCTAGTTGTCGGTGGACGAGACAACATTTTACTCAACGACAAACACTCCATGCCACTCCATGGCTACATCCACTGCAGTGGTTGGCGGAGATATGCATTTACTTCATGTATGGTGATTGCTGGTGGGAGTACGGTCTCTCAAGGCTGCGATGTAATCGCTTTGCCATCCTATGAGGTGAGCTGTGAGCTCTCGAATGCACTCCGCGGATTGCGATCCGCGCTGACTACGTAGTTGGTGGTGATGTCAATTGCTAACACTTTACAATGCGTCTGCAAGTCCACCTGGCTGGTGAAGGTGGTGGCTCGTACAAGGACTAATCTCTGGGTCGGAGTACCCTTTATATCTATTACGTGTCCTGGAATGTGCGCTGACCATGCACTGTATATCTGGTTACGGTTGTATCTCGTGAGATGCCTACTCACATTGCCATGCGCAGTTTGATCACAGTTTGTGCTTACGCACTAACAATGAGCAGAGTGCTCTTCTACTGGTTCGCCAGTAAACCTTGCTGTGGACTGCGCTCCGAGGCCAATTAAACTCTCCCTTTTTCGCGAAGAGGGGGGGAGGTGCAGTATTTGGTTGGCGCTCACTGCATACGGCGAGGTCTGTTTACTGGAGCCGTATGCAGGATGCGAACTTAAACACTTTTGTCGTGGCCTTAAGAATTAAAAAATATTGTAAACCCGTAACAAGATGTGTCCACCCTTTACAAGCGTGAAGGGATTATAAATAATAAAATATACCAAACAAACGGCATCAGACTATCTTAACGAATATCCATCCTTCTATATAAACCTAAAAGAACTGAATATTGCTATAAACACAATCTAGAACAAGCTCCTAATTGAGAGGATCACGAATGATTATAATTAATTAATGACCGCGAAGTTG
>JARDWD010000715.1:0-75094 GCA_029034505.1 Ornithoptera priamus
CTCCTCGCCGAGCAACACCAGGTCGTCAGCCACGACGTCCGACACGTGCAGGTATATTATCCAATACATTAGATTAAAGCAAACGAAGCAGACGGGGAATACGATGCGGGAGTACTTGTCGATGTCCGATGGAGTGGTGCCGAGGAGTTTGTTGAGGCCCTGTAAAATTTGTTCACTTCTACAATTAACATCAAGCAGCGACGCGACAAACCGTCAAAGCATTCAGTTGCGCTGCTGCTGCAGCTGCATTATTCGTGGGGCACAGTAGTTGCAAAAACAATCGCGGTGCTGGTCAGCTCGCTCGCAAGCAATACACTATCATATTATACAGCTGTACACCATCGTCAGCGCAAAGATTGTGGGGTTTCACATTGGATACAAACCTTCGAAGCGTGGATCAGGTGCGCTGGGATGACTTCGTCCTCGGGTTGCGGGGGCGGCGGTACCGGTGCGGCTCCTCGGGCTCCGTTGATGGTGTTCTCCAGTGTGCCTCCTTTGGAATACGCCTTGGTGTCGTGCACCTTGAATCGGACTTCCTGCGTGTGAGGGTTGTAAGACTATATTTAAGGTAGATGCGTGTCCTTTAATGTGATTTCTTATAGCTATTTATGCAGCGGTCTCACCGTCGAGCGTTGGGGGGGCATTGGTCTTGTGAGGGTGCTAGTGCGGGGCGGTGGCAACGGCTCCGATGGTCCGGGGGGTCCGTCTACTTGCACTTTCTTCTCGGCAGCCATTTTCTGAACGGCAGTGAATCGTTGCTTCCTCATCTGTATCCTTTTAGCCATGTAACCCACGGTGGCGTACTCTGAAACGAATAAACATTTTATTTTACCACACATAGAAAACTAAACAATCGCGTAGCACTGCAGTTTTCTATATATCACATATATTGAAATTAATATGTTTGCACAATATGGAGGAAAAAAAATATTTCAGTACATTAAACAACCTGAAAATATAACACGCATCATGCAAACAATTGTAATTAACAAGTTTTGACATTCGGAAGAAATGCAATGTGATGAAATTCTTAACATATAATATAATGAAGCAACACAAAGAAGACTCTCGTGTTACCTAGTAGACTCGCAAAGACCATCACGAAGCAGGTGCCGAGGTACACATCGATAGATTTCACGTAGGAGATCTTGGGCAGGGCGGCGTTAGTGGAGGACATGAGCGTGGTCATTGTCAACACGGTGGTAACACCGAGCGACACGCGGGCCGGAGTCGCGTTCCGATTCAACCAGAAAGATACCCAGGATATGATGACAATGAGACCAGACGGAATGTAAATCTGAATAAGATAATAGCCCATCGAACGGACGAATTGAATCTCGCACGCCAAGCGGGAGTAGTTTCCTGTAAAGAGAAGCTCAATTAAATAAATAGTAATAATAATAACAACCCTCGAGTAGACGAGATTTATGTTAAAGTTACGTTTCAATATATTGACCCGCCTGATAAGCAAGCGAATTGCATGCGAGAAGCAATCACGCAAGCCCGTGTACAGGTGAAGTAAGCGTGGTTGTTCCTTAACCCCTTATTGCTCCGGAATAAACACGGCATTGTATTCAACAAAAGAAAAAAAAAGACCGCATAACATTATTCAAAGACAACATCAGAAAACGGAAGTTGGTCGGATTGCATGTCGTCGCATTAACAAAAATAATACAAAGTAATTTATTTATGTTACTTAAGTATCGATCTGTGGATCGTAGCACTAAGTAATTATAATATCTAGAATTTTTTTATATTTATTTTATATATGCACTAGAATAGTAAATAAAACAAATTTAAAGTTTAAGGCCAGATATATATTAGGTGTAATGGAAATTTGAATTAGTGCAAATCGAGCGATAAAGGGTTAAACGTTGTGTATGACCTTTGCATTGGCGCTCGTTACCTGTTGTAAGGGAGATCTCCATGGCTCGCTGCCGATGGCCGAGCACCTTGAACTGCGGCAGCGACACCTCGCTCGATACGCCAACTGAGTTGGGCCCCTCGTTCCACTTATATCGGATGTCCCGCATGGTGTAGCCGACTGTACCATGCAGAGATATGGAACGGTAAAATACGCACCCATCGCACTGGGGTTTTTTTTTAATAATACACCTAATGGTGAAAGTACTGATTGAACTACTAAATGTGATGCGTTAAGATGAATGCGCGCCGCCTCAGTATGCCCGGAAAGGGAAATCATAAGCTTAACAATTCATTTGGAACTTTGTCCACGGTTATATAAAGCCTATAGATTCCGCCCGCGCAGTCCGATGCTAATGGTATGTAAGTACAAGTCGCTGCTTTTGTTATACTTGAAATCTTTTCAAGCCGGAACTAGACTTAGTTAAGATAAAATATGTAATAAATAACTAATGTAAGCTAAATAACATTGATGTACGTAATGATATCATACTTTGCGCGAACAAACAACTCACAACTCTCAATCTCGATGTTGCACAATTGACGATCCATGGGGAAATACTGCAGGTCCATCGGGCAGGAGGCGGTGATGGTCAACCTGTAAAGCACGGGCCATGTTACTACAAGATACGTATACAATCGTGTGTCAAAATGGTAAGATGAATATTTAGTGATGAGAGATATCATTATGTTAAAAGATACTAATACCAGAGGTGCCATTTGCCTTTGGAGGTCTGGTAGACATACTTTCAGTACCATCACTGTTAACTTAGCAGGGGTTGATTTATCATACAAAGTAACAAATTATTAGCTTTTTGCCACGAATTATTTCGTGCACAACATCGTTCCCTTAGAAATGGCTTTAATTTCGAAACAAAAATTATAGCAGTTAACGTGAACCGTAAATTTTCAAACGCGAAACCGCAGTGAAATCGATTCTGTAACTTTCGGCCGTTGCTTTGCCAAAACAATGTTCAATTTTTTTTTTAATCTCTCTAATGAATTTACTAAGTACTTTTAGTGTACAGTTTGCGTTAGTATAAAGTCCTATCTCAAGGCACATTTGAAAGACTTAGTTGCATCTAGTCAAATGGTGTATGCAGTAGACAGAAAATTTACTTCATTTTTTTATTTGTGATTCACTTTTATAAACATTTTAACTTCGTATTATTTATGCGGTTGCTATAGTAACTGTCGCTATAGAAAGTCATTTGCGGATGCGCTTACTCTCAATGAATGTTTCAGACAAATTTCACGTCTAAATTTATACTACGGCCTGCAAATCGTGCGAGGAACTGGTAGTCAACATCTAAAATATTTTGTCTACCATGGACTAGTATACGGATATTAAACCATATCCGTATACGTATGTAAAGCGAAATTTTCTAGAAGTACAAATAACATATTAGCAGAGTTGGGAGATGAAGAGAGAGGAGAGACATTATGGCTTATCATAGACATCCAACTTACCGTATACTCCGTGTTATAGAACCCGAGTGATGAATCCGAATGAATTCGTTGCTCGTGGTGGCGATGTGAAAATACGATTGCTTCTCGTTCACAAAGAAAGTATCCGGTACCCATATGTTGCGTATGAACTCCGAACCAACTGAAAGTGTTTCAACGCCGGGTCTCTTCTTATACGCCAACCTCGGATCCGTCCAAAATTGCCGGAAATAGAAGTCCAAGGTGAAGTCCTTAAAACCGAAACGATCGTGTTCAGAATCGGTTAGATTTTGTTCAATATCTCAAAACATACAATGATAGTGATATTTAAGAAAGAAAATAGGAAAGCTGATAATCAGTTTACGCCTTTACACTACATTTCAAATGAATTTCATTCATTTAAAGTTTTGAACGAGGAAAATATATTTTTTGAACAGTTCCATACAAATTTACTATTATGCAAATCAAAATAAAGAAACACTTGAATTAAGAGCACAAGTTTTAGTAAAATGATCAAACAGATCTAATACATAATCAAATGTAACAAACAATGAGTACAAAAAATCGTATACAACAAAAATTTACGAGAAGCGGAAAGCAACTCTTGAGTGGGTACTAATATGTATACTATCTGAACATATGTCACTATCATCTATTCCCTTGTGTCCGGTCACGTCTTAAAGTGACTTTAAAAGTCCCCTTGATTTGGTTTCCACTAGGGGTCATACACCCTGGTCACAAAAATATTACTTTGGAACCGGTATCAAGGGTATCTCGGTTTCAATTCACAATGAAACACATCAAGGCCCAAATATTCCCGTAACAATAACATTCGCGGCGTTGACATATAGATAAAATTATCTTGAAACAGCTTTGAACCTCGTCTTCGAGCGAGGATGCTCCTATGTCTAACCAAATCAATGAAAGGTGAAGGAATGAGGTAAACGTAAAAAGGGAATGTTTAAGTTTCCACGTCCAAGCGGAACTTATTGGACAACGGTCTAAACATTTAAAACATTCATAGCAAGACTACTAAAAAATAATATAAAGTAAGATAAATGTAAGGCTGATGGTAATAGTCTGAAGTGTTAGGCGCCGATCTGAGAGACAATAGTTAGGTCCACACTCACAACAAGTACCTACTCAAAAAACATAAAAAGCTCAAAACAAAAGAACAACAATGGAGCAAATTTACGACAGTGTCTTGCTTGGAGATTTGGATGCTTATTAGCAAGGTACATTTTATTATGTAGTTAGGTCTTAGTGGACGGACCCGGAGGAGTGCACCATAGCAGCCATTTAAACATTAAGAGCTTCCAGTGGCTGATATTTGTTAAATTTGAGAATGTATCAATGGTAAAGAGAGCTGATGGTGCGCCGTCCGGGCGGTCCGCTCCATAACGCCGGCATGCTCGCAGCCTCGTATCTGGGGCTGCTCGGTCGCGGCGGCTGGCACCGGAGCGACCGAGACAAGCGTGAGCTGACAGTGGCGAGTACCATGAGCACTTCGGAGACGGAGCTGATAGAGAGCACATACATGGTGACGCCAACCTCCACTGGCGGACCTGCAATCAAGCCCAATCGTGAGTCGAGCGCGCACTTCACCTCGTGAAAACCAAACCAGAGGACGGTGACGTGACGCCGGGGCACCTTCGATCGAACGAGGACTAAGCTGCGACTAAGAACTAAAAACATTGCCGTCGCTCGACCGAGGCCAACTAGCCTAAACTCTTCTCTTCAACTCTCGCACTAACCGACCGTCTACTTAAAACAAGTCACTCAAATACCATTTTAACTTCAGATAAGGAGCTGATGGAGAGCACGTACATGGTGACCCCAACGTCCACGGGCGGTCCTGAAATTTTACATCCGTTACAACACATGAAACTTACCGGAAATGAACAGTACGCCATCATACATTATAGCAAACCCCAGCACCGTCAGCGATCACACTGCTAATTACTACGCGTACACCGATGCATAATAATTAGAAGTTTTTTTTAAGGATTGAAACCTTCTCCTGAAGATATAATATTTTCTGGTCATTTTGATGAGATTTACATACAGTTAAGATATTTCCCACTGCGGTCTCTATTGCGATTACGATGCAAGATTTTATCCAATTTACTATGACGGCAGCGCACCTAATTTATGCATTAAATTCAAATACCATATAATGCACTATCGCGATGCTGATGTTACCGTCTGCTTCAACACAAACAAAGTATATATATTAATAAATCTGCATTCATATAGTTACTGAAGTAATAAAAATAAAATTTTCTCAATATTGAAATCTGCTGTTAACAACATGAATACAAAAAAAGGTGAAGAAACTTAGTATTAGTTAAGAAACGATGTTGTACTAATAGCAAAAATTGTCACTGAAGTTTAGCTGGTAATACTGTCGTTTATAGCTTAAATTTAAGGGGAGGCCTGTGTCCAGCAGTGAACTCCTGTCGGCTGATGATGATGATAGGTTAAATGTCGTCAATATCATTTTACAGTCATATTCAATATTTATTAAAAGGACGTGATAAGTATGTCGATATGGTGGAAATCTAGTAAGATTGTTCGTACATCGCCTTTGGAAGTAAGATGTGAAGTCTCCTATCCCGCAGACCAGTTCGTGGTTTTAGCAAATCACTGCTGGATTACAGAAACAGAGGCAGTAGTTACTTCCCTGAAGGTTCCTGAACATAAAGACTAACCAAACTATTGTCTTTTTGTAGTTTAAATATAGTTAATAGTACAACGATCTATATAAAGTTAATATTGAACAGAGATATTTTAAGGATAAAAAAATTTAACAAACCTCCATAATTAGGTCTCACTCTCTTGTCGTAGCTTACGCTGAGCGAATCTAAAATAGCTGAGATATTCACATCACCGAACATCCCTCCGCCACCAGCTCCACTATAATAAAGAAAACGATCATTATCTTCATGTTATAACATTCTTCCACCATAGCCTTACAGCAGTGTTTACAGATTTTGTATAGTGTTAGATTACTTAATCAAAAATCATCATCAGCCCACAGACTTCCACTGCTGAACATAGGCCTCCCTCAAAGATCTCCACACTCGTAAAGTTTATTGAGGGGAATTGGGCTGTAACACAGCACGTTGACCCTGTGCGGGTTGATGGGTGGTCAGAGCCTCGGTGGTTATTCAGCAAGGTGCAGCGCGTGCAGGTGAGCTTGACTTGGTCTCCGTAAGACGTCAGGCGGAATCCCTTACAAACCCTGCAACAATCTAAACACTTGATTCAAAATACACATGACGGTATATTTTGATGAATGAAAATATATTTACTTATACTTCTTTCAGTTATTCGATTCAGTCTTGAGCACTAAGAATATCAGTGCTCTCTTCGAGTCCAGGACATCGAAACGGTGGCTATGGCCCGGCCCACCAGTTATCTACTTCCGGGCTATTAAAAATTTAATTACCTCTCTCCTTAATTGTCACCATTGAAAGCTGGTAAGAATAGAGCGCTATCACGCCGATGTCAGCAAGAAGTCTTCGAAGGATCTCGTCGTTTTAAGGACATGCTTAAGCATAGTGTGAAGAGAGACCTGTCGGGTCCATTGTTGCCGGATAAACTTGCAATCCTTTGAAGACAGCTATGCGTTTTTGTAAGATAAGTATACTACTTAACAATAACGTCATCTTCAAAATGTCTTCCCCGCAGTAGCGTGTTCCGGTTTTAAAGGCGTTTTAGCTATTTAAAGTGTTACAAGAAAGTTATATGTTCATCTGATATGAATGTAGTATGTGGTTAAAGATTATAACTAGATTCTAGCTGTTATGGGCAAATGTGTTAACATTTAATTGATAATATAATGAAATATTTGAAACCGTAGCCATTAAACCATTATCCGGTTATCCATTACGAGGGTTCCGGTGGCCAATGAATTTAATTAACCAAAATGTTGCCACGCAAATGTAAAATCATTATTGAGTTTAAGAGTAAACGTTGAATTGTTCAGCTGGATGTTCAGCGTTGAGGTGTTACATCATACACAAAGTTAACTTTACTAAAGTGGCGGACAATTTGTATTCTATTAGAGTCTAATTTCTAAACAATTTGTACTGTTTATATTCCATCCCTCTAATGAGGGAGTAGGTATTCTTCTTCTTCATAAAGTGCGTCTCCAACTAGTGAAGGTTGGCGATCGACGTGGTACGGTACTCTCTGTCTCTGGTTCGGTGAAACAATTCGGACGCTCCAGTTATGCCGGTCCATTCCCCGTTAATCCTCAACCATGACTTTTTCCTTCTCCCCACCTTTCATATTACCTTAACTTACCTTTCGCAGGTATTGTAGATGCAGAATACCTCTTCATTAAGTACCGTAAAAGGCGACTAAGAAGAGAATGAATCTATGCTATGAGAATCATTTTTTCGTGTAAGCCTTACCAGTCCCCACGCTAAGCTTGGTTTTTATAGCTTGTGCCCACTTTTGGGAAAGCGTTTATTCTGCAGTGCAGCAGTAAATGGACGCTGTGAATATTAAACTGGGCATCTTTTGCCGAAACAAGTAGAGTAAAGTAAACAGTAACATACTCAGGCTTCGCGAGTGTTATAAGTAGTAAGGATAACTAAACTTAATAACTTATGTCCAAAAGGAAGAGTGTAGTGTATACGTCCTAATAATCGTTTGTCTCCTACAGAAACAAAAATGAAGATTCGTATGATTAGTGTTACAAAAAAAGCTTTAGTTAATAATCAATTGGCAACATTTCGGCAGAGCAAGATCGATCGATGTGAGCATGTTTGGGGGAGGTTTATGTTCAGCTGTGGACCCCTAACGGTTGATGTTTAATTAATTGATTGATTATGGCAACATAAAACAAAGTCAGATGGCATTGCTTCCGTCTATCTCCATGCATAGGAATGATTAGCTAGAGAAAAGCAAGGACAGTTGGTATCAAACAATTTCAAGAGTATTGTAACATATTTAACTGTCTATTGATTAAAAGTTTAAAGTAAAATCTTAACCATAATTACTTGTTAAACTGAAGAATAATATAATAGAATAAGATAATTAACACGTATGAAATATATTTGAAGTTTATTCGACACTTCCATTTCCCCTAATTATCAAACCAAGTATATCCCGAATTATGCGTGAAGCCAAATGCAATGATAGCGGTTAGGAATAATCATTAAACGTTATGATACAGTTACCGTTCATTAACCTGGCAGTTAAACATTTAACGGTTATCATTTAACCGATTCAAGTTGATTTTCGTAACGATCGATATCATCGTAAACGATTAAAGTTTATTTTTATTGTGAAATCATGCTTGAGGAGATAACTTAGTGGTTGCAATGTCAACATATGGGATTTATGATGTTGATTCAATTCTACATTTTGTGTGATATAATGTTATTTCTCTATATTTTTTTATTTAATTTATTTACGTCACAGTGGGCAGGATACGTTGCTCGAAGCACCGACGGCTGATGGAGCAGTAAGGTCCATGAGTGGCGCCCGCGTACCAGTAGACGTAGTGTTGGGAGGCCAATCACAAGGTGGACCAACGATCTGGTGATAATCGCATCCAGCGGTGGACGTCTATCGGTTGATGATGATGACATCTAAGTCACAACCTATTAACGATGTGCGCTATGTATTTCAAACATTAAGATCGTTCATTTACTTTTATGCCAAAGGAACCCTAATAAAATTGTTAAAACAACTATATGCAATGCATTTAAATAGGTTATTTTTTTTATGTAATAACAAAGAGCTGATGGTAATCAATTGATTAAAACTCCTGACAATAATAGGTACGATAGAATGTATTGATAACAATAACATTCCTCATATCTTCTTTTGTTCTAACATAAAATATTCTTTAAAACAAAAAAACTTTATAGTTCAGTATTTTTAGCACTTTACCCCTTGACGGTAGAAATATGATCTAGCTCCAGTGAGAGTGCATATTTCTAACAAGTACCGAAAACTAAAGTTTTAAATTAACTTTCAATGACAAGGAGGATAAGAATAATTAAATAACAAAGTGACGTGATATAAATGAAAAAAGTTAATAAACTTTTAACTCCCACAGTCAAGAAAATCCGCTCTAGTTTAAAATTAAAGCGTTCCCAGGGATAAGGAAAAAAGTTAAGACACTTCAACCCCTCAATTTTACCTCAATCCAAATCCGCCGAGTAACATTTAACATTTAGTTTCAGCTTCACGTTAAAAGTTACTTCGTTGCAATACCGGAAAAAAGTAAAAGGGAAAGGTAAGCAAAACTATTTTTATTTACTTTACTACCTCCATTTCATTTGATTCTTCTTGTTGCTCTGCATGAAACTGAAATAAACGATTTCATCTAGAATAAAATGTAATCGAAACCGATTAACAAACTCTCCGTTTTTTTTTTAACTATATATTTAAAAAATTTGTATTACAGACAATTCAAATGCACGTGAAAACAATCTTAGTATATTATTATAAACATACGATGCCCTTAATAAGTAAACATTCTTATCGTTGCTTTAAAATGTTAAACAGTGATGTCAGTGGGTGTGATATCAGGGAAGGGAATACGATCTTTATGATAAAGTTCCTCCGTCCTTCCTACATTGCTTCTCCATTTTGTCTATGTCTTCGCAAGTTGATAAAGATTTTCATTTCGATTGAACATTCAAAGTGTTTTTGTTGTTTGGTTCTGAGAGAGTGTAAAATTGAACTTTTGTCGGACTTCATCCATGGATCGGTCTCTTCAATAAGTGCAGAATCATTCTAACACAGAAATGGAAATTTCCGGTTTAGTGACAGTATAAATCATAATTTCACGAATCGCAAAAAGCATTTCATAGCAAGCTCCCGTTAGCGTTAACCTAGAAGAATTCATCAAATAGAAAGCACAGATAATACGCAGACCGAGAACCGGAGCAAACAATTATGATCCAATGTTTTTTTTTTTTTACTCACATTACTGCTCTATCTCAGCTAAGTTGCTATAGGGTTGCTTAGAAAGGCTTTTTCTATTGTTACCATCATCTTATTATTCTACTTGCACGAGCTAATTAGATCTAGTTAGATTTAGCGTATAATCTCAATCATTGATTGTTTCGCTACGAGACAGCTCCGTATGCAATTGCAATGTTCATTATCCAATTTTATACTGATCTATAGACAATTTGTATAATATATTGAATGATCCTCCACAAGTCGTATTCTTAAATCTGAGGGTCATGACCACCTTCGTCCATCACTTATATCTTTACAATGTTATATCATCTTATCCTATCTCTGTCTTTGAGAATATTAAACGATAAACATATCTAGTATCGATATAACTCAAAAGGGGCATAATGTTACCCCGCGATAAACGATTTTTTTTAAACACTCTTCCAACGAAAGTCGTTTATTGTTACTGTAGAGCACAAGGCAAGGATTAAATATACAACGTTGCTTAAGAGCATATACAACGTAGCATTAAGATGCTATCATCAAATATGAAACTGCAATTAGTTTACTGCTGCTATTTTCCTTGAATTACTACCTAGTTGCATTGCAAACCTAACTTGTACCATTTGTGAATGGTAATGAAATAAATTTTTAATTTTATACCGTATTCTTCTTAGTATTTGTCCCGTCTTATGACAGGGTCTGCTTTCTTACTTCTTTCACTCCACTTCCCTCTATATGGAACATCGCTTTCCTTGAGATCGCAGCTCATCATACCGAAGATACCGTCGAATTATATAATTGCAGTTATAATCATCGTTGATTATATTAGCTTTCTCCATGAGCATAACAAGAAAGCAATTAATTTATTTATTTCGAACCTTAAAACTACTGAGGTCATGACTGTTCCTCAACTGACAGCTTTATCTGTCCCTTCTTTGTAAGTTAAGCCACTTTCCAAAGAAATAAACATATAAAAACATATTTCTTTCAAAGCAATTGAAAACTTATTATTTGTTAATTAATTGATAGATTTTATATTAAATATGTAATGATTTAATTTTATAATTAAAAAAAACTGAGGTAAGGGGAGATAACACCTTGCACCTCAAGAAGGTGAACGCAACTTCCTGTTCTATTATTTTAACTAATGTATTTGACTGTCTCCTGTGCTGTATCAGTTACTTACCTCTTAACACAAAGGAGCACGTTTATATTCCGAGGCTCATGGAGTTTGGTCAAACCGACCAGGCTAGTTAGTATACTCATATTGTCAAACGCCCAGAATTGCTTGCCGTTAGCTATCCTAACAGTAATAATATTAAGGACAAAGTAAAACTTTGTTCTTTGGATTCTGGATGATGTCAGCGCTGCAAGCCATTCGACTATTACAGCTTATCTGACACTGGGCACGTGGACCTGGATCCACGGCCCGTTTACAAAAAAAGTGTACTACTTGTAGTGTAGTTATCCGACGGCGGAGATTTTGTAATCTGTGTCTAGTTGTTGGTTTCTCTGGCGAATCTACTCGGTCGTCGAGGGCGGGCGCGGACCCGTTCCCCGACTACCTTCGCCTGTATCGGAATCTTTTGGCGGTGAGAACCGCCCCTGATCGCGGATATACTTGGTGTACGCGGTGTGTGAGTACCTGTGGCGCCGCGTTCTGAAGCGAGGGCGGCGTGATGCGGAGATTCGAAGCGTGTTGGTAATGTTGGAGGTGTGTATGGTGGTGACGTGGATGTTGTCCGTCACTGTGGGTTAGTGTGTGGTGTGAGGGACCCCTGGGGATGACGGAACTAGCGTATGCCGTGGTCTGCGCTTATTGGTCTTGGGATTCGAGAACGGCTCGTAGTTGGCCGCTTTGGCCACCAGAGGGTTGGGGTGAGTTGTCCCCTTGGCGAAGTTTGTTTCGGAGCACTCTCTGAATTGTTCCGCGATGGTCGGGAGTTTGAGGTCGCTGTGGAGGTCCACATTGCGCTGGTACCATTCGGCACCGGTTGCGATACGGGTGAAACGGTTTTGAAGAACCTGCAGAAGTTTGAGGCGTGCTTCCGACGAATGGGCGAAGACTACGCTGGCGTAAGACATTATGGGTCTTACGCACACCTTGTAGAGGTGAAGCTTGTGCCTGAGAGAGAGCTTGCTCTTTATGCACAGCAGGGGGTATAGCTTGCCCAGCGCTTGGGCCGCTTTATTTCTCGCCCCGCGAATGTGGGCGATGAAATTGAACCTGGCGTCGAGCGTGACGCTGAAGTATTTGACCGAGTCCCTCCATGGGATGGACTGGCCGAAGAGAGAGATCTAGCCGCGTTTATGGCCTTGTAGGACCGACTTCTAGTGAAGGGTTGAGGGCTTTCGATGAGTGAAGTGGATGGCTTCACTTTTTTCTGGGTTTACATCGATTCGCCACTTCCGGAACCAATCGCCTAGACGAGTGATCGCCTTTTGTGAGCGACTCGTTATAATACCCGGAGCTCTGCCCGAGTAGTAGAAAGCGGTGTCATCTGCGAAAAGAGCGAGGCTGACGTAGCGGGTTTTAGGAATGTCGCTCGTGTAGAGCGAGAAGAGTAGCGGGGAGAGGCAAGAGCCTTGGGGGACGCCGGCTTTGATCGGCCGGATCGAGGAGAGAGCGTGCTCTGCTCGTAAGCGGAAGGAGCGGTTCGAGAGGTAGGCTCGAATGACGGTGACGAGTCGGTCTGGCACTTTGTGAGCGTAGAGCTTGTACAACAAGCCCTCGTGCCAGACTTTGTCGAACGCCTTCGCGACGTCGAATAGGACGGCGCAGGTGTCGATCGGAGCTTGTGCTCGAAGCCGGCCAAGATGTGTTCCGTCAGTCTGTGGACTTGTTGAACGCAAGAGTGGCTACTCCTGAACCCAAAATGTTCATCGGTGAGGAGCTTGTTTTCGGTGGTGAAGTGGCGCAGACGCTCTAGAATGATGCGCTTGTAGACTTTGCCTAAGGTGTTTAGTAAGCTGATCGGGCGATAGCTGTCGGGTAGGTTCCTCGGCTTTGTCGGGTTCGGAATACCTATCACTACGGCCTCTTTCCACCCCTCCAACGGGTTCTCGCCTTGTCGTGGCGGAGAGTCTTAGTAACCGTGGCGCCCGACACGGTGAAGCCAAGTGGAACCCATCCGGCCGGCCCGCGGCGAAAGGGCTGGCCGAAGATAAGAGAGTTAGGAATGAGATACATGAAATGATGGTAAATGAATAGAAAGTAAACGGGCTTGACCCAAAATACGCAAGCGGCCAGCGCCGGAAGGGTCGCGGTTGTGTGCGTACCCGTGACCCTGCCATCATGGCGATGAGGAGGAACATCGTGGTGGTATTAGTCGGTGCAAGTCCGACATAACTCGTCTTTGCCCCCGCGAGGACGAGTATGCGTAGGCATTTCCCCCAAGTTAAACAAAAAAAAAAAAAAACGGCCTCTTTCCAGGTGTTTGGGAAGGAGCAGTCGGCTAATAGGGCGTTAAAGATGGCAACTAGCAGGCCGATGACGGGGGCGGAAGACTTTTCACCACTCTATTGGGGATGTTGTCGGAACCCGGAGCTGATTTAGCTTTCAGCCTCTTGATGTAGTCAACGACCTCACCGGGAGACACCGGTTTAAGGAGGGGACCTTCTGGTGAGAGGGTTTCTCTACGGCGCACCTCGTCCTCGACCAATTTGAAGGAGCGGAGTCCACTGGTGTGGTTGATGGAGTGCATTGGCTCTCCAGACTGTCGGCAAGACAATCGGCTTTATCGGCATCCTCCAACGCAAGAGAGGTACCATTGCTCATTACGAGGGGAGGCATACAGGCCATGATCTCCGCTTTGAGACTGCGGGCCAGACGCCAGAACGTGGCGTCCGAAGGCTCCAAGTCGCAAAGCAGATTGTCCCATCTGTCAAATCTGAGTTCGGATATGCGCTCTTTTTAGGCGCCTTTGAAGGCGGCGCAGTTTTATCCTGCTGTCCTCGGATCTATATCGGGAGTAAAGTCTCAATGCGGCGTTCTGGGCTCAGATCAGCTGTCGAAGGTCGGTCGGGACGGACCCGAGAAGGTAGTCTGATTCGGGAACCGTCCTCGACGATTTCGAAACGGCTGTAACGATGTGGTTGGACAACGAGTCGATCGCTCGGTTTGCAGTTACGAGCGAGTCAACGCCATGTCCAAAGTGGACGGGTTGTGAGATCCGTTAGGCGGAAACCTCGTCGGGGTTGGCGGGGCTACAATGTTGAAATTGAGCTTACCCGCAAGTTTATACAGAATTAGACCGTTTGGGTTTGAATTGTTCGCGTCCCAGGTGTTATGCCTGCTGTTTAAATCGCCAGGGAGGATAACAGACTGGCCTAGATTGAGAAGGGTTCTTATGTCTGTTCCCCGCACCGCTTTGGAGGGGGACAGATAGACGAATGCGATGACAATCGGTTGATGACTGGTAAGGGAGATTTTGCACGCCGAGACTTCTATGTTGGCGAGGGGTGGACTATCTAGCGGTATGCAGTGCAGGGACCGTTTGAAATAGATTAGGGTGCCGCCTTTGGGGCCGGTCAACCTATCGTGGCGGACGATGTGGTAATTAGCCATTTACGGGTCGCGATTGAAAGGTTTATGGAACGTTTCCTGAATGAGCATGACGTCGACGTCGTGGTTCCTGAGAAATAAGCTTATTTCTTCCTTTTGAGAGTGGATGCCGTCCGCGTTGAAATACGCTACGGTTAGGGAGCGGGGTTTGATTCTGCCCAGAACTTTGGTACTCATTTTCGAGGCAAAAAAAACGAGAACCAAGGGTCACGGACAGAGTCCTGGGAGAGTTAATGGAAGTCTTCCTCCAGCCCAGCGATAGTTTCGCTGTGCTCTAGGAAGGCTTTGAGCCTGTCCTGCGAGTTCTTCGCGACTCGCAGTTTTTCTCCGAAGACATCAAGGATATCGTTGTCACATTTTTAATGTAGGTGATGAGTTTTTGGATTTCCTCAAACGGGGGCATTTGGCTGGGAGCAGCCTGGGGTTTTCACGGCCCCGACGAAGAGGCGGCTTTGGAAGCCGCGGTGGGATTGGGTCGCGGGAGCGGTTTACTCCACACCGAGACCGCCGGCGAAGGGACCGGCTGCGCGGGCAGAGGCCCCGAGCGGGCGGGGCGGAGAGCTGCGGTGCAGCCTTTCTGGGAGCGGTGGTTTTTGCACAAAACGCTGCTCGGGGGATTCGTCGCTTCCGCGGTGCGGGAGCATTCTTTTGTCCCGTGGTCCCCGGTGCATTTGACGCATCTCGGGCGGGCATAACAATTACGGGTCGAATGGCCGTAGAAATGGCATCGGTGGCATTGGCCAATGATGCCCTTTTTGTGAGGAACCTCAACCTTCACGCTGGTGAGGTGGCACAATCGGTCTATGCCGAATATTTTTTTCCCCTCCGGGGAAAGATCGAGAGTCGTGACGATGAGCGGGAGTGTTGCTTTCGTGCGCATGCTGGTCATGCAACGAGCTTCCACTACGGAGAGGTTTTGTTTTTTGAGGTCGTCGATGACCTCAGAGATGTCGATCTCGAAGGGAATTCCGCGAATGACGACGCGGAACTGCTTTTCCTCGGAGAGCGAAGGTGTGGAAGCCGAGGCCGGCATTTCGCAGGTGTTTCGTAGCAGCCTGGAAATCATCAACTGTGCTTAGGTTGATTCTAATGCCCTGCGCGGTGTTCTGCGCTTTCGGGCATTCTATTTTGTGGTCCGCGAACCACTTGAAAACTGTGTTCCACTTACTTTTGTCCTGGAGGACAATCGAGGGCGTGGCTTCGGACCACGTTTTTCGGGCGGGGTCGTGGTGTTAGCGGGGTGCGCGAGAGGCGCGGCGTTTTTTATCGGCGTGCTCGTCGGCGAGGCGCTGTCCGAGTTAGACTCGGAGGAGCGTTTGGAAGCGCGTTTGCGCTTCTTGACGACGAGGGTGAAGCCCTCGTCGTCGGCGTGAATGGATGGTGGAAATTCCACCTGCATGTCGCTGCCGCTGTTGTTTTCTTCCAAGTCCGAGTCGGAAGAGGCGGGCAGGTCGGGCTTAGAAGGCCCCGCCACGGAGGCCTTAGTTTTGGGCGGTGCGCGAGTCACAAGGGTTGGATCCGGAGACGCCGGGCGTCCATGTCAAAATTCACGGACATTGATGGAATAGTGGGAGTAGCCTTTAAGAATTGTTCCAGGGCTTCCGGGAACTGTTTGCGCGCGAAGCTCTCAAACTTGGCGAGTACGGCATCCATTGGCATGGCCGCCATTTTGTAGTATAGCCGCCATGCCGTACGGCAGGGGAGATGTGTGCCTACTTGCGTAGAGAAGCTATCTGTCGCCTAATGTGACAGGGTCTACTGGTTACTATACTAACGCCTCTGAGGCGAATAAAATTGGTTACTTACAGTGCCGGAACCAAGCTCCGGCAGAGTTTTCGCACGCTGGGTACACGCACTAAAGCACTTGACGGGCACAAGCGCACCCGAGCGCTAACGGTGGCCGACCGAGCGGCGAGTTGACACGCACTGAGCACGAGCGGGTCGGGCGGGGGCGGGGTGTAGCGGTAGCGCGCACTGATAACTGCAGCATGGAACGCGTCCGATCGGTACGGCGGGCAGAACCAGAATGTCACTTTGTTCTTTAGTTTATAAAAGACTGAAATGAATACACAACGGAAGTGGTAAACATAGAAAGAGATAACTTAAAGTTACATTTTAGTAAAATTTAAATAGTTCACTGTAATTATTATAAAAATATTCGATCGAGGG
Source organism: Ornithoptera priamus (assembly GCA_029034505.1). Classification (NCBI taxonomy): domain Eukaryota; kingdom Metazoa; phylum Arthropoda; class Insecta; order Lepidoptera; family Papilionidae; genus Ornithoptera; species Ornithoptera priamus. Next base: position 17,039 of record JARDWD010000715.1, read on the forward strand.
GGGGACTAAATCTAGTCCAGTTTAACCCTTCTAAGACTCAAGTTTGCGCGTTCACCGCTAAAAAAGCCCCCTTTGTCGCATCGCCACTCTTCGGAAACACTCACCTTTGTGCCAAGCCGTACATTGGCATTCTGGGCGTCGATATTTCGAGTGTTGTCCAGTTTGGCGGTCATTTGGAGAGCAAGGCTAAAAGGGCCTCCAAAAAACTCGGAGTACTCAACAGGGCCAAACAGTACTTCAAGCCGGCTCACCGCCTTAAACTGTATAAGGCACAGGTGCGGCCTCACATGGAGTATTGTTGCCACCTTTGGGCCGGGGCTCCGGGTTATCAGCTATCTCCATTTGACCGAATCCAACGTAGGGCATGTCGAATTGTCGACGATCCTGAACTTGCCGATCGGCTAGATCCTTTGGCACTGCGTAGGGATCTATCTTCCCTATGCATCCTTTACAGAGTCTACAATGGGGAGTGTTCCGAGGAGTTGTTCAATTTAATAGAAGCCGCTGATTTTCGCAACCGACCGTCTTGCCGGCATTATCATCCGCACCATCTGGATGGTTGGCGTTCCACTACAATGCGTTGTAAAAACAGTTTTCTGTCACGCACAGTAAATATCTGGAACTCGTTGCCATCAGCGGTCTTCCCCGACAACTGCGACATTGGGTTATTCAAGAAAAGAGCATATTCTTACCTGAAGGGTAGGCAACGCATTGGCGTCGCTGGTGACGTGGGCGGCGGTGAATCACTTACCATCAGGTGACCCGTCTTGCTCGTTTGCCTCTTTTTATCTTCTAAAAAAAAAAACAAAACTATTATTTACTTTTATATTGCTCGAACATCTGCGTCTATTTACCCGTAAACGACGGTAGCATAGTGGAGACCGTAGCACAAAGAGGAGGAGGATAAAAAAACGATATAGAGACGCGTATATCTCATTTTTTAGTAACTCCAAATTAACACCTTCCTAAAAAATTTCATAAAAAAATATTATTAGCTCTTATTGTATATGCGTATAGATATAACTCTAGTACAAGAGATATAGCGACTGTTATCAATCAGAAAACGTGTTAAAATTTAACTCGAATCGTACTAAAAAAATAAATTGTACATGTTATCCGAATGACAGTGAAATTATAGTGAATATAAATACCATTCGTTACAGGCAAATTGCGCGTATATTCAATATTTCACGATGGATCTGAATATTTGTTAAAATCTGTTCAACCGATTGTTTCGTTGCTTTTGTTGCTCTATTGAACGCCAATCAACTTAATGAAAGTGAAATTGTGAGCCGATCGGTTAATTAGTTAGTACTAACTACGGTTTATTAACGCAGTGCTTTCAATGTTACGTTACCAACATTTTGTCGATTTTGACCGGTGATTGTCCTGAAATGGGCCTACATCATTTATACATAGTAATTATTTATTTCACCATACCGTAAATTATACAAATAAAGCAAAAGCTAACAATGGTTACGTGGAAGTTGTAAGGCACAGGCGAGCTTAACTCACATTAAGTTTTCTGCCAGTTAACCTTAGCGAAAAAGAATGCCTATTTGGGTAGTAAAAAGTTTACGAAAATGACATATACCTACACTTAAAATATTTTCTAAAAATAAAATTATATTGTAAAATCAAATACATTAAATTAAAGATATATAAATTAATTAGGAAGAAAAATGAATAGATATTGAATAAATAATCATCATCATCAGCCGTTGCACGTCCACTGTTAGACATGGGCCTCCCTAAAAATCTCGACATCGGCGTCGCCGGGCATTATGGCTCGTCGTCTGTAGGGTTTAATATTGGAGAGATTTGGACCATTTCCCATCAGGCTGGCCTAATTCGAGTTGGTGGGAGCCAGAGCCTCATTTGTTGATTAGCAGGATGCACCACGAGCAGCTGAGGTTGGCTTGGTTTCCGCGAGTTGTTGTGCGGGATCCCTTACATCCCCTGAATAAATAAAAACTCAATTTTAAATACGACGAGTAGGGCGTTCGCGTATTGGCAGAGGATGGAAATTCAAGAGTTGCACCGCACTGACAGTAAAAAATTTCTAATAGCATATAGAGTGGGATGAAAACTAATAATACTACTAGTTAACAAAGACTAGACTAGATGATAAAATCACCAGGAGAACAAGAAGGTTGAACAAATTGGAAGCAACCCTCGCTTTGGTATAGTGCTGTCTATACCAAAGCGAGGGTGCCGGGAAGGGCTACGACGCTACCTGAAACGTACTTTAGGCGTAGTGTCTGAAGGCACCGGTGCGTTTTGTAGGAGATCCCGGGGTCTCCCGCAACGCACTGAAGATGATCACCGAATGGATTTTAGTGGGTAAAAATCCCTCATAACGTTTTCTTCCTCCCAGAAGCAGGGTATCTTTTTAGCTAGATTTTCTCCCGTTAACAAAAATAAAGATAACCACCGTAGTTTCTATTTCTGCCACCAGCAGTGTGCCAACTTTTCCGTTCCGGTTTGCAGGGAGTTGTAGCTACTAAAATTACTGGAGCAACGAGATTAAAGTTCCATGTGTACGACGAGTGCAACATGTTGCTATCTGCACTATCCCATCACCGTGTTGTTATGATCAGGTGTATCACTTACCATGAGGTAAACATCTTGTTAGTACCTTAGATGCATTGATGAATTAAAATAAAGTTTGCAACCATTAGCAACGCCGTCCGGTAAGATAGTAAATTTAGGATTTCTTACGTAAATAGACGATTTAGAAACGTAAAGCGACAATGAATATTTCCTATTGTAAAGACCAAGATATATTTTTAATCGTTGTATAATAATGCATTATGGATCATCGTGATGGTGTCCATTACCCATGTAAGGCCTGTGTTTAGCCGCGTCATTCTACCGGCGGATGATGATGCTGATGAAGATATAGTGTAACAAATAAAATATACTCGTCGATTTAAGAACCTTCTCCTAGAGCCGGCTGGTACTAGACGCGAAAATATGATCTTCTCTTTCCTAAAACAATTTTTAACTAAAACAACTTGTTGTCCTCAAACAGTGTTGCAAATATGTTCTTGAATGAAAGCAGCATTTCTGTTTGTTTATCACTTGAATGTCTCCAGAATTGTACTGGCTGATGTTCATATAAATCGATACGAGCATAAACTATTCAGTCGGAATAGCTTCCATGTGCGCTGTGTTTGTAGTGCAAACTGTCTATTGAAACAAGATCCTGAGCAGGATTTGGCTAAGGTAAATCTGAACGGATGCAAATGCAAGTTAAATGTACGGTTGTATGTGTCGCCTTTGATCATTCGATACGTTTGAAAGCTATTACAAATTGTTAATAACATTTAAGATTGTACTAATATGACCGAGTTAATTCAAATATTGTCACTCACCCACGGTTTCCAGATCCGCAAGTCCTAAGTCCGATAAAACAGTAACGATTGTTAAAATATATAACGGTATTTAAATCGTTTAGAAATGTAGCAAAAAATACTACATTGCGCCGTAAGTAATGGTTTTTTTGTTTTACGTGGGGGAAATGCCTGCGCATACCCGTCCTCGCGGGGGTAAGGACAGGTTATGTCGGTTACTCGCACCGCCTAAAACCCCCATGATGTTTCACCTCGTCGCCTGGTGGCAGGGTCACGGGAACGTTTTCACACCATCCGCGACCCCGCCGGCGCTGGCCGCTTACGCAGCCCCACCTCGGAAAGGAGGGATAAACCCTCCTTTTCCACCGCCGCGGTGTCACGCCGGAACATGCAACGCGCCCCCTCCTCCGCCTCCTGCAGTCGCACGGGCAACAGATTCCCCCGAACCTGCCATCCAGAAGCCGCGGGAGCCAAGAGAGAAAACTCTGTCGGCTCCCTGCGGCGGATCCAATGTTAGGCCCGCCGCCACTCGTTAAACGGCCGCGAAGGATAGGGAGTACGGCGCATCGCAATAATGATCCTTCTCTTCCCCCGCAGCCCCACTACCGCCGCATCAGCGATGCGGCACCGCTGAGTCGCAGAGGGTACTCCCTCCACGACTCCACTTCAATTGCAGGAGGCAGTATGAAACCGCCCCCACAACCTGGCTGTAAAGGGCAGCATAAAACCGCATAAAGCTGCAGAGGCAGCCGGGTAGGTTCCTGTTCACTTCACCGTCTATCTCGCCACGGCTATTGAGCCGCTTCGCCACGACTAGGCGGGAAACTGTTTGGGGAGCCGTAAGGTAGGGGTGTGGAGTACTTAAGACTTACTTACGGCGCAGAGACACGGCACCTGACCATCGGGTTGATCCAACGATTCAAAGTGGCACAGCGAACGATGGAGAGAGCTATGCTTGGCATTTCTCTAACGAACAAAATCCATAACGAAGAAATTCGACGGAGAACTAACTAACTAGCTGGAGATCGCATTTGGTGGAAGACATTGGGGAAAAACGCTATATTCAGCAGTGGGTAAACAAAGGCTCATAATTTATTTATAATTTTTTTTTGTATTGTTGGAAACAGAAACAATAACTCCAAAAAACACAAGCGAAAATTCAGGCCAATAGTTACAATTGCTTCCATAGATAGTCTCACTGAGAGCACTTTTAATTTACACAACATGACAACAAGAGTTCCATAAATATCAATCTGAAGCAGGAGTATTCTACTCTTCAACACTTATGTTCTTAGAGTGTATACGTCAGACAATCGTCTATCTTGGAGCGAGAGCATTTTATGTTTTGTTAATAGGTTTTCGTAGGAATCGCGAGTACAACGCATTCGATAATGAAGTATATGTAAAAATTTTTGCACCCCTTCGATTTTAGAAGTGTATATTGTATAATGTGGATTCCAGATGGAGCTCGCGTATTCTAATTGTGATTGTGAATGAATTATACATAATAACGGAAGTATCTTTACATTTAAAAGGTCTTGTTACACCAGTTACAAAACCTAAAATTCTGTAGGATTTCTTTAAATTTTAGTCAATAAGGTTATCAAGGGTTAACCTCGTATCTAGAATCATTCCCAGGTCCCGAATAGTAGATTCCGAGTCGAGCTTATGTGCATCCAAATGAAAGTTGGTACTTAATAAATTTTTATTTTTTGCAAAAGTTACATGTTTGCACTTTTTGTACACCAAATAAAAAATAAAGTTTAAAAAATTTATTAAAAATTCGATACTGTATACAGGAGTCTATTAATGTAAACGTTATATCTAGTGAGGGATGCTGCGGGACTATATTTACAAATTTAATCATCTGTGGTTTTAACAAAGCAATTTAATATGGTACATAGGACGAATTCAAGTCCTTTGCCTTTTTCATTTTGAACTGTATTTATTTGTTTTAAATTCAGGAAAGTTATAGTGTAAGATAAAAGTTTAGCGGTGTCAGTGGTAGTTACAGATGGACCTGTAGAATATTCATCAAGTGACCGTCGAAGGTTGGGTAAATTGAAGTCACCGATAATCATATAATTAGTAAATAATGCCTCAGAATGTACGTTGTGTAATTTGTTAAATAAATTTTCATAGATAATCATTTTGGATGCAGGTGGTATGTAGCAAGCACATAGTAGCAATCCAAACAAACAAAGGGAAATAAAGGTATATTTCTTCTGAGTCGGTTAGCCTCCAGTTAGAATTTTCTGATTACATGAATACATTTCTTCACACACCAGAATACCTTCGCCTTTTTTCTTTTTAGAGATAACGCGATTTCTATCACGGCAGAATAGACTGTAACCTTTATTTTCAGCTTCACGGTCTAAAGTTGCATCAGTCAAACAGGTTTCCACCAAGACTATAATATCGTAGCTACTATTAAGCAAGTTATTTTGTGTTATTTTAGTGTTTAAACCTCCACAATTTTGATAAAATATAGACAATTTATTAAGGTTCATGTTTAGGCATAGACTATTGATGTTATTACATTTTTTTTTAATTTTTTTCGTTAAATTTGTGATATTTCTGCTTCCGCTTCATGCTAATAATGGCAATTGTAAAAATATGTAATATCTGTAATGTAAAGTCCCAATTAATTAAAACAAATGTTAAAACATCTATGACTAGTCAGTCCCAAGATTTTTTCTAAATCACCAGAATTACGAACGTGCATTACACGTGAATCGTCACTTTTCATCCGTTCCTGACCCAAAAAAATTTGTAGCTTTAGTCTTAGCCAATTGAGGTGCGTTACAAAAGAGTATTTTATTTTTCAAAAACAGATGGTCGTAGTACAGAAGCGCGAACTTCGAGCGCCAGCTCCGTCCCCGCCGCCGCCTCCGCTACCGAGAAGCTGTGCGGCGGCTATCATGTCATGGCGCAGTCGTCGGGTACTTAATTGCAACACAATATTTTATGGTCGATCACTGGGTATACCCGGGGCCACACTATCGCCAGACCTGATGGTCACTTTATTTGAGATCGACGCCGACAAGCTTGCCAATATCGATGGATAAGTGAATTAAATTCTCAGCTTTTCCTTGGTTTCTTGTCCAAAAGAAGCATCAGGGTTGCAGGATAGATTTGCGAACCCACGCTTCAGTTCCGTCACTTGCTGCTCCCATGTACCGATACGTGGTTCCAGTTTGTTTATGTCGTGTTTGAACGTTTTCGAAACTCTCGTAATATCCTCGTGCAGGTTCTCTTGCCATTGTTGTCGTAGGGTACTCAATTTAGCATTCATGTATTCCTTCTACCCCTGGGTATGTATGTTTAAAACTGGAGTGGTTAGACATTCCTTAATTGTGGGCGGTGACGTATTGACTTGTGTCCCTTAGCCTTACAGGAAGAACATTTCCACTTTATTTTATTCATGGGTTAGATTTTTTTGTACTGTTTCTGTTAAATCGGCACACAGGCAGTGCATATACATGTTGCACGCTATGCATTTAATTAAGTCCCGTTCGGCAAGAATTTTCTTACAAATAAAACAAACCATGGCAGTATGTTCAGAGTACTTACTAGCGGTACGTGATCGCGAGAGTAACGACTTAAGAGCCAGAGATACAGCGGCGCTTACGCGTCGCGCTCGGACACTTTGTTTTTTTCAACATTATTCTTGGTAAAATAAATATTCAAACACTTCCAGTAATGAAAATACACAAAATTATTACGCCACTTTATAAACAATGTGTACAAACGGTAGTTATAACAGGGAGAAAAGCTTTTCACGAGTAAATCATTTTAAATTAACACCGGATAAATAAACATGTGGCTCTGTTGCACTGTGAGGTGATTAATGATGATGATACTATATTGTAGTATTGGGCCTCTTCGCCTTCGCTGATTAAAGGCTTGAATATTTAAAAGAGATCACATGAAACGTATCGAACCTTTTGAGATATTAAGGTATGATAGCGATTGTATGGACGCGTGTAATGTGGAAATTTCGACGAGAACAAGCGTGAGCTACATACAGGTAAATAAGCAACACAAAACACTCAAAAGGTACCTATTTATATTGAAATATACGATCGCTTGCATGGCGTCAAATTAGGAATATTCGTTTGACGGAAAGGGGTTGATTGCAGAATATAATCTAGTTTATGTAACATCGAACTCGAATTGATTGGAATTAGAGTTGCCGAGCGCTGATTCCTCGCGAATAACAAAAGGTCTGCAGAAATGACATCCAATCCTTGTTGAACAGGAAAACACTTAACCGACGAAGAACTAAATATAATTTTCAAGTACTTAAACTTAATTCGTATTAATCAAACAGTCGCATTGCAACCGATAATTAATAATAAATAGTAATTTACTAAACTACTAAGCACATACTCATTTTAATAACGGCAATTAGAGCAAATCTAAGTTAGTAACACCAGGAACCACAAGCTTTTAGTGTAAAATGAAATGTTAAGCCGATTGTTTGAAGTATTTCAGTTGAAAACAGAATTATCTGAAGTTTATTGCCGGCATCGGCGTTCTCTTCCAAATACAACGTAAGTCTTCATGAGAATTATGAATAAGATGTTATTGAAACAATTAACACTTAACCACCCATCTGGCCAATTACTGAATTGTATTAAATAAAGTAATTACTCTAGTAATAATTTTTTTTAACGTAATCCAAAACATCTAAGTCCCGACATGGAGTCGACAGCATATTCGCCGTACAAAAGGGGAACTACACAAGGGGAACACGTCCCTGAACAATATACACGACGTCGTGAAAGCCTGTGCCTGTCCTAACATTTAACAGCCTCATGAAAACGCCACTTCTCGAAATATTATTTTTTTTACTAAACAAAACTAACAAACGACTAGATTCCTCGCCATAACAATGAGATACTCGTTACGATGTTTATACAGGACGAATCTGTGTGAGCAAAAATATTTTACCAACTCTTGTTATACCTGCTGTTTAACTAGTTACTAGTAACAGCACACTCCGAATTCGAATGAAATATATTTTTTATTGCGACAGTGTTTACCCAAACTGAAGAAAATAATTATTATTAATAAAACCTAGTAGATACCTGTTTTATACATAAGGTGATAGGACTACTGGAATATTCTCCAGGTAAGTCTCTGTTGCCGGAGACCGTCTAGCTAGATACCACCGCAACTCCTACTGCAAACGACGACAGACAGTGTTATGGAAACATAACTGTGCTCCGGTTAGAAAGGCGTTGTAACTAGTGAAATTACTGCGGTAACAAGACTCAACATCTGTTGTATGTTTTAGGCGACGAGCGCTATGTGGTGTAGTGTCTATCATCTTAACAAGCGGTAAATTGTTATCATCATCAGTCGATTGACGTCCAATGCTGGACGTAGGCGTCCCCTAAAGATCTCCACATTTGTAGAGGGTCCGTATGGGAGGGTCTGGGCTATTTCCCACCACGCTGGTCCAATGCGGGTTGGTGGGAGTCAGAGTCGTTCGTTGGTTAGCAGAGTGCACCACGAGCAGGTGAGGTTGGCTTGGGCACCGTGAGTTGGTTGTTTGGGACTCCTTGCACCCCGCAACGCAATGGAAATTGTTATTGCTTCGTTAAATATCTGTTTAAAGCATTACATCGTCATAACGATCGTTATTATATTCGTTTTGATGTATATACGTGTCGGCTTGTCAGCCCCGGGGTAGTTGATGCAAGTAATTTTCGCATGGGAAAATAGGAAATCCAGTTAATAAATTCAATTTTAAATCATATAAACACAGTGAATCGTTGTAACGAACTGAAAAACGAATTGAAAACACTTGTGTTATTTTAAACGCATTCAGCATTTCAGTAACGGTTAAAATCTCATCGTAAATATTAATATGACGTTTTTGCTTCGCGGAGCGTAAATTGTTAATCGGAGAAGCTGCTAGAATATAACGCGGCTAACAACGTATCTGTGTGAGCACGTTTCAGGGCTTCCGGAAGAACTTCAGGTTTTCAGTCAGTGATTTCTAATACAAACAATACTATGAAATTATTTTAACCACCCACATTCACTATTTCCAACATTCATCTTTCGTTAGGATTCTATGAGTCTTTGGAATTTTTTTTTAATAATACATATAAGACAAAAATTATACTCTCTAACCGGAAACAAGTCTTCTAAGTCTTATTCTATTATATGACTTGTATGTGATCAAATTTAATGTTACAACAGGTAACCCTGTTTAGCAGGTCTGGTGAGAATCGCGAGAAGCCACTGGATGCGAGCAACGCGGGAGCGATCGATGTGGAGATCTTTGGTGAAGGCCTATGTCCAGCAGTGGACGTCTATCGGTTGATGATGCTGATGAACTGAAAAAAACCAACTATTGTTTTATAAGTGATTGTTGCCCAAAGTTTTATATATCTTTTCTTTTACCCTGGGTCTGATTATATGTAGATAATCGGAACTCAGTAAAGATAATATGGCGATGGTTTGGAAACATTTTTTTGTAACGACAATAAGCTGTCATTTGACCACAGTTACACGTGATGTTAAGTGACAATGAGGTCATGTGTGGTGAAGTATAATCGTCCAGAATACTCTGTCTCTCATATATCGACAGTCCGAACACAGGAATGATGTTATGGCAGCAAATTTTAAATGTGGAGATGGTAGATATTCAGAGAGACTAAATAAATAAAACTACCATTAACTTAATAAATACAAGAGTTTTTTTATTATTATAATAAAATTAATCACCCCGTACTAAATTGATAATATTCTTTAATCATTAGTGAAACGAAAGAAAAAGGGTTCATCAGAGAGACTGCAGACTCGAGTGATCCTCGATACGGCCATCATCACTAAGAGCCCAATAAGTACCGCAAAGTCTCATTTAGACGATACTAGAGAGAAGCACTTAAATTTTTTTCGAGTACCTTTAAGCTTAATTTATAACCATAACAGTTTCCAACTCGAATATTTCCATATGATATTTTTTTTTTAATTAATATAAAATATGTAAATTAAGTAATCAGCTTCGATAAAACTAAAAAAAGTTCTATCAAAAGCGTAGCTACATATTATTTTTATATTTACAAGAACTTGAGTTTGTTGGGGTATATGTGGATTTAATTGGAGAAAATAAAATTAAAGGATAACTAAGGTATCCCGCATAACAACTCAGTGACAAAAGCCAACATCACCTGCTCGTGGTGCACCCTGCTAGGCGGTTTTGCGAGCAGTACAGGATCAATCGATGTGGAGATTTTTAGTGGAGGCCTATGTCCAGTAGTGGACGTCTAGCGGCTGACGATGATCAGTTTACTAATTGACATTTAAAATAATGAATACATTCGAATGGTGCAGGAGGAACGGGAGAAAGTGATAAAGGATTGCTACAAGTGGTCAATGATATGCGGATGTGGTAAGAAGTAAATAAAGGAGTCCCATGCATTTAGACAAAATAAACTAGTCCATTTAATACTAGTAAGTACTGCGAAACTATATATTCGCGTTCCTAATAATAATACGGCGGCAGATACAGGAGAACAAAGCTCCCGGAAATAGATGCACCTCGTGCCTCACGAATCTCAGAATGTAGTTCAACCTAAGCACAAGAAGGATCTTGTGCTTAGGTTTAACGTAGCTATGCCAAACTTCCTTGTTTAGCATAGCTAGTTATGTCCCAGTTTCAAAGTATTTTAACTGTTCGCTTCGTTACACGAACAGTCCAGATTAGATTCCAGGATGAAATACCATTACTAGTTTTAGGAAGTTATTACGAGTTATTCGATACCGTAATCGATGTTGTCGAGTTTATCGACCGAGTTATTCACCCTCATAGTTTAAACATCTATAATATCATTGTTGCGTTCCGATTATCTATGAGTATTATCAGTGAGAACATCTTCGCTTTAAGGTTGCTGATAATTAAGGTCCACTACCCCGAAATTGATATAAAAATTTTATTACTACAGGTCCCTAAAAGTTTTCTCACACTACGAGAACGTTGAGACGGAATGGCCCCTGCTGTAATAGAGAGGGATGAAACTTCTCATTTCACTTGGAGAGTAAATAAATAGCCTTCATTATTCTTCTCTCGTAGTTGAATGAAATAAATTACTTTTATTACCATAGCGTTGGTGTTTCATGCGAGGTAAGCGGTTCCGTAGCAAGGCCGATATCGCACAGTAACGAGGCACGCTCAAACAACTGAAAGCTGCGACATCGCGGTCTACACACTGAAACTTACACTTCCGTACAGATAAGTTGAACTGCCATTATTAGTTATTTTAACTATATATACTTGATACTAGATGAAAACGTATTAAATATCGCGTTCAAGTGTCCCGAAACCGGAATAACCGAAGTGCCGGATGCAGGTATCAATCCCGTTCGTTTAAGTACCTTCATTTATATTAAAAGTAATCGAAACAAATATAAAGGAGTATAAGGTTTTACTAAACCAACAATCTTAACTATAGTCAGTTATAACTTAGGTTATCAATCTCCAATCATTCTTGTCCGACCGTTCATCCTCAAGATTGATTTCATCTTTGATATAATAGATATGTTAATTATTTTATTAATCCTTATTATTAATTATTATTTTTGCTGTTGCGGTCACTAAGCTGCAGGGAGGGTTCATCCCTCCCTCCCGAGGTAGGGCCGCGTAAGCGGCCAGCGCTGGCAGGGTCGCGGTTGAATGCGCACCCGCGTTTCCGTGTCCATGCCATCATGGCGATGAGGCGGAACATAGTGAGGGTTTTAGACGGTGCAAGTCCGACATAACTCGTCCTCGCCCCCGCGAGGATGGGTATGCGTAGGCATTTCCCCCACGGAAAACAAAAAAAAACCGTTGAGTTGTTTGTTAACTGTTCTAAAGATTGACAATTGACAAACAACGAAAGTATTTTCGGATTTACAATGGCCTGTAAGCACTTTTGTTGTATCCAAAGTTTCCAAGCAGCTCGTAATGAAGGTCAGAACAGGTATGCCGAGGGCTTAGGTAGAGATGTGGTCTATGACTAATAGTTGTGTGATGAACGCCTTGACGATATATACGGCGTATGTGTGGCATGTGAGTGGTGGTTGGTGTCTGATGTCGGAGACCGCCTTGGTAGGCACCATCGCAACCCCTATTTCTACTGCTGAACAGTGAAGTGCAAACATTACTGAGTTCGGGTTGAAGGTACTTTAGAGTAATTGCTGGGATATCACGACTTCAACATCTGGTCTCAAAGCGACGAACCAATGTGGTACGGAAACGGATGAATACGAAAAACTGAGGATCATATTTGGTGGAAGATACAGCAGTGGACAAACAAAGGCTGATAATGATGTTGATGATGTTTCTGAGTATAGCACTCCTGACATTTAGATTTCATATTCAATTCCCACTAATATTTAGATCAATCTTAGTTCTGCATCTGAACAAAGGGTTTTGTGATGAGGACACTCATCAAATATTATCATCATACGTTATTTAAAAAAAAAACCTGGTTTGTGTTTTAATATTCCTTAATCCTTCCGTGTTTGAGCGGTGTGTGATATTGTTTTTATTAGTTCGATTATGTGTTGTTATTGAAAAGTCCTTCGCTCAGGATCGCGATATTTTTATACCACGAAGCTCGTGTTTAATATGCAACATGAGGTGTTCGCGTGATCGCCTGTCACGATACGTAATTTAATATGGCTCGTACAGTGTACAAGCAAAGTTTAGACTCTAAAAAAATAAGAATTAAAGTGAATTTGCATATTATATCAGTTGGTTTTATAAAACTATTTTGCTCTTCTTTAAGGGGAATACGCCAGTTGATAAACATTATCATCATCAGCTCGCGACAATTTATTGCTAGATTCGGGCCTCTTAGGCTTGAGTTGCACGTCTTTTGTCGCATTACGATTGGCTCAAGCAATATGCCCGAATAACATGCACAACAACTCACGGGAGCCAAGCCAACCTCACCTGCTCGTGGTGCACCCTGCTAATCTACTAACCAGGCTCTGGCTTCTACCAACCCGCATTGGGACAGCGCGGTGGGAAATGACCCAAATCCCGCCACATGAATCCCTACAAACGACGGCCCCTACCCGGAAGCCATGCTGACTGTATGTGGACTTCATTGGGGGAAGGCTACATCTAGCGGTGGACGTCTATCGGCTGATGATGATGATACAAATTTATATAGATTTATATAGTTACATAGTGTATGCTCATAAACAATATAACGTTTTATTGGACGTACGACTTCGGTGGACCTTGGCTTTCAATCGCACCTGTAGTGTGAGGATTAATAATGATTTGCTGTGCATAACAATATTATTAAGTTGTTTTTTATTGTAAAACCTTATAGCTAGGCGGCCACAAAACGCGGGCTTAATGCCTGTTGGCATTCTCTAGCAGCCAACCTTCGGTGAGGTGCCATGTTGTGGTAGGTGATAACTACTCACTTAAACTATATTGGTAATAGTAACAGCACATATATATTTATATATATATATGTATATATATATATATATATATATATATATATATATATATATATATATATATATATATATATCACTAAGATGTCTGTTTCTGCTTAAGGTAATCCCGAATCCTTTTTTTAAAGTGACGTTTTTTGGAAACATTCGGATTCTCTTCGGGTAAGGAGTTCCAGGGTAGTGCAGCCTGAATTGTAGATGAGTTCCAGAGAACAAAGAACCCAGAGGCGTGACTAGGAACAGAGATCTTATTCATGATAGAAGATCGAAGGTATCTATCGTGGGATGAAAAGAGATTTTGGAATCTATCTTTGAGATAAGAAGGATACGACGGATTTTTCAATACAGATAAGAGAACAAGCAAAGTTCTCAAATCGTGGTTATATATTTTTACATTAAACTATTGGTTGTTTAAAGGTTTACGAGAAAATCTCGAGGGAGTTAACCTTATTTTTTCTTTAACTTAACTTAACATTAACTTTATTTCTTTATTCCTTATTCTTTTCAGTGATATTAATAAACAGCAAATCAATTTATTAAAGAAAGTAAATATCTTTAATCGGATACGGAACTGTTAAGGATCTATCGCCATACTATATCTGGTATTAGTACTAATGTATTAACTTGTATTCCGATAAAAACATCACCTGAGATGATTGTGGAATAATTATATATTGGTACATACAGGGTTATATCCGGTCTGTGGTAATGAATTGTCCTATCGGTGAGTGCAGCGCGGTCGTAGAAGAGTTTGCGCGTTGCATTTTCCAGAACGATATTCGGTGCGTAGTTGTAGTAAGGAGTGTTTGTATTCTGAATGAGTTTATGTTTTATTGCTCGTTATTGGTGAATGATGTTTGCAACCTGGTTGGCTGTGAGTGTAATCGGTTTGTGCAAGCTCCTGTGATGTGCTGAATAGTTTCTGATTGTGTGTGACATTTGCGGCATGTATCGTTAGTGACTGTTGGATCTTTAATTATATATTTTCTGTAGTTTTTAGTATTGATTATTTAGTCTTGTATCACCATTATAAATCCTTCTGTTTCTGGAAATAAATTACCTATTTTAAGCCACATGTTTGACGCAAGAGTATTAATGTGAGATTGTTCCAGATCATGTGGGTGTCTACCATGGAGGTCTTTCTTCTTCCAGTCTTCAATTTTCTTTTTCTGCGGGTCGTCGTTGTGAGAGTAGTTTGTGTCTTTTTGTTCATTTAAATTGAGTGGTGTGTAATTGGTATCATTCATAACTACAGCTTTATGAATGTAACTAGTATGAGATTTTGTGTAAAAAAATGTTTTCAGATTATTGATTTGTTTTCGCCAAAGGTGTTGGATATCTATTAGGCCTCTTCCTCCATTTTGTCTTTTTATAGTAAGTCTTTCTATTGCAGATTTAGGGTGTGAGTTATTACGTTGTGTAAGTGTGGTGCGCGTCAATCGTTCCAATCGTTCCATGTCCGTTTTTGTCCATTTTATGACACGGAAGGAGTACGTTACTACAGGGATGGCATAAGTATTACAAGCTTTAACGAGGTGTTTACCAGAAATTGGGACTTACGTATTGCATTAAGCGATCTCTTGTATTCGGTGGTGAGTGTATTTTTTATTTTAACATGATCACGACCTTTGAATTGCGTGTACCCCAAATATTTATACAGATCCGTGGGCTCAATTGCCATTATTGTGTGTGTGTTGTGGATACTATAGTTGCCTGGTCGAATCTTGCCTCGCACTATGTGAAGTGTTTTACATTTATCTAATCCAAATTGCATGTTAATATCTCTACTAAATGCTGCTGTAGCTTCTATTAGTTTCTTCATATCTTTTTCAGTTTGTACATATAGTTTTATATCGTCCATGTATATTAAATGTGAGATAATAGTATTTTCGGCATTATTTTTGAGGCAAAATCCGATCCCATTACGTTGCAGTCGGCGGGAGAGAGGATTCAAGGCAAGACAAAACCACGAGGGACTCAGGGAATCACCTTGATAAATACCTCTCCTAATAGATATCTCTCGTGTTATATAATATTGTTCTGAGCATCTGTATCTGAAGAGTCGTTCTCCAATGATTCATCATGTTGCTTAAAAAGATTATTATGTTTGTGTTTATTTTATAGATTTTTAATATTTGTATCAACCAAGAATGTGTGTGTTTTTGTAATCAATATAAGTGCAATGAACATTTCTAGTTTTTGTCGCGGTATATTTATTTGTGACTGGTTGAGTCGATAACCAGTTGTTCCTTGCATCCCATGTGGCCTGGTCTGCACACTTTCTGTTCTTCCGCTAATATTTTATGGTGTTATTATGTGAATTGATTTTTGTTGTGATTGCCGATGTTAATATTTTATACATAGTGGGCAGGCATGTGATTGGTCTACATTGGGAAGGGTGTGTTGGGTTTTAGTTTTAGGGAGCATGTAAGTAATTCCGGTAGTTATAACTTTGGGTGCAGTCTGTTTGCCTAGAATAATTTCTGATAACTTTTTTGCGAGTGATTTGTGTAAGGAAGTTAATTTTTTATACCAAAAATTATGTATTTTATTTACTCCTGGTGATTTCCAGTTATGCAGCCTAGATGTAATATTTGAGATATCAGACTCTGTTATTGCAATAAATCCCATTTCCTCTATGTTTTTTGCTAAAGATGGCGTTATCTTTTTTGCGATGTTGTGCTTTATTATATCTCCTGAGTCTATGTACTTTAAGTGCTAATTTCTGTTTCAACGTGTCTAGAAACTCCTCAGGTGTTCTGTTGCTTTTTTCATATCTTGTGTGAACTAAATTGTTCTGGAATATAGACTCAACTCTCTTAACTACCTTATTTAATCTGTTGTTATTAATGTACTGTGTAAGACTACGGCAATCTGCTCTCAATCTCTCTATATCTTTTTCCAGTCTTTGTTGCCATGATGGTTCGACATATTGTCTTCGTTTTGTGTTCCTAGTGAATTCTGTGATTTTAAAGTTGAGTTCTTCAGATATAACTAAAGCTACGCAATATACAAGTGTGTGTATGTCTATTAGTTGCACGGTGTCAGATGTAAACTGTTTTAGGATATCATTATTATTATTGCTATTAGTATAGAAACAATTTTATTTAACTACAGTTTTCACAACAACCTGCAGCAAGCGTCTCAGTTCTCACGTAATCTATCATGTTTAAAAACCAATCAATTTCTGCTTGAAGCTCGCTTTCAAGGTTTTCAACAGAACAGCTAGGGTAATATTGAGTCGCTTTCAAAGTTGATCTTTTACTTCGAAAACTTATCTTCCTTTTACTTGTTGGGGTGTTTGTTAAAGGAAATAAACGAACGAACAATGTTTTCGTACTAATTAAAATTAAAGTAGCTTTTGTCGTAGAGCTAAAGGCTTCTCTTTTAGCTTGACGAAAATTTATCTCATTCGATTCCATTCGCATTATTTCTGAAAGGTGGTATTTATGTAATTTAATTACTAGCAATACTAATATAAAGAAACTTACAGCTGGAAGTGAAAATGAATAAGAAAGGGGACGTTATATTACTTTCTTAATTTCGAAAATCCGTAACAGAAAATATATGTGATAATCTTCAAATGGTTAGACAGATCTTTCAACTGTTGCTAACAAAACTATTGATCACATTTCAAACAAATTTATTACAACAGTTCAAAACCACTGCAGCAGCTCCAGGTCTAAAACTGTTTTATTTTCTTTTTAGGCTGAAGATTGAAGAAAGCACTTTTTTTTAATATCAAATAGAAATGACTAACCAAAACAGAAGATACTTTATGTGGTGACCCCTTAATTAACGCGAGGGTACCAAAAAAACAAAATCTTCCCTATGATAACTCCGTTAGCAGTAAAGGTTGCGTTTAAACGACTTTATACTGTAAAAATTTTAAGGTCGAGATTAAAATACGAGATAAAACAGTTCGGTGCCTCTTGCAGCGCGGTGTGGGCGTCATTTCATATTCATAACCTCACACAAATAAACGTAAACTGCAAAACTGTATTACTCTTCACTTCGGAACTAAATGCAAATAGTAAAACTTCCGGATAAACATCGTTACGGCTTTACATTGCCTACTTGAATACACGCTTTAATAATTCATTACTTTCCCTAGAAGAAATTCTTGCTTTACATGATCAAACTCTAGTTATAGATCAGCAGGATCAACAGTTGTCTCGATCTATTTCATACTAAATCTTATATTTGTGTATAGTAATCATTTATTAAAATTTCATTGCCACGAAAATCATAATCGATATGCAACTAATTGGAATGACTGACGGAAATGGATTCACTTTATCATCATCTGATAGACGTCAACTGTTTGACATAAGCAACCCCTAACGAACTCTACATCGATCAGTCTTGTTCTTTATTTATCGTCTCCCCGCCACCTCATGAGATCGTCGGCCTTTCTTGTGGAGATCATTCCAGCATAAAGTTTCATCATTCAAGTTCTACACTGCCTTCGTTAAGTCAGATCTACACAACCACATAAACTTCTTCAATCTGTCTCTGTATGTATAGATCTTCTTGTGAATTTTGTAAAATGATTTTCGCTCTCAATGATTATTCAACATCGTAAACTAAACAATTTCATATTGAAAAATGTTAATTTCTACAGCGCCTGAACTAGGCTGAACAGGAACTGGTGTGATTGCGTAATTGCTTTCCGACTTTCGTTGGAAATTGTTTTTTTTTTTCATGTACAAACTTGTTCGGGCCGCGCCAAAGTTAGTGTCAAATTGCGGTAAATAAACATCGCAAATGTTGTTCTAGTGCAAAGGTTGTGCACTTCACAATTTTAAATTGCTAATATAACTAAACGTTTCATTAACTTATTTTATAACAAAATTTAAACAATTAACAATTACAATACAAACTTTAACTTGATAATTACAGATATACTACTCAAAAGTCTGTAATCGCTGTTTTTACCACGAACGTAAGAAGAAACTATTTGTAATTTGTGCTTTTGATTAGCCAATGGTTAACTAATTTACTTATATCGAGCGGCCTTTAATCATCATCATCACCATCATTCGACAGACGTCTACAGGTGGACATAGGTCTCCCCAAAGATCTCCACATGGATCAATCCTGCGTTGCTCGCATCCTTATTTATCATTTAATAATTGTTCATGTTTCAGTTCCTAATTATGTTACTATTATAAGTTAGACAACTTTACCTATAATTAGATAAAACCTGAACCGTGAATCGTCTAATCCCGTGATATGGTGGTCAGAAAGAACTATTCATATCATTACAGTACTACTCGAATTTCAGTGCAATCAGCCTGGTACCGTCTGCATCCAACGGTTCAATGCGATCTTCATCTTCATCAGATGATCGATTGATGATAGCCGATCGTCGAAATCTCCACTCAAGGATCTTTATGTTGACTCGGCCTTCGGATCTTCACGCCATGTGATCCCCTCAATGTTATTTCCTTTCTTAGTTTACTAATTCGCTAGTCTGTGTTAGGAACCTTTGTTCATCTACATCCATAGGTCATATAGAGAAACACTGAGCATAGCACACCCACCATCCAAAGCTCGCTGCGCTATGAGCTTTTTCACGGGACACATTTTTAAACATTTCACATCAATAAAGCCGCAGAAGTTTTCTTAAAGAAAACGAGATAAATTTTACATCTTTATATATTTTCTACAGCTATTATTGAAACAGTGTAAGTTTTTTGTGCAGTCTTCGATAAAGAGATATTTCTTTTAAAGAAAAGTCAAACGTAGCTCTCAGTTAGATTGTGTTATTCGATTTAACTTACGGCACAATGTGCGGTTCGTTAGGACCTACGCCAGTTTCGCTCCTCCTGCGGGACTCATTACGGGCATATCTCCAGCAGCGGGAGTTGTAAACCAACGAGAGGAGCACAGGCACGGCCCGTTCGTTAGTCGTATTCTTTCCAAACACCGCATCGACACTGGATGCCTTCCTTAACTTCGTTCGTCAGAATTCCAAATAGGTTTTTCGCCACCATTCAATTTTTTTCAGAAATAATCTCGACGACGTCGACATTTCTAAAATTCCCGTTAAACCTCACAACAAAGCCTTTCTTCACTTACGATCCCAATATTTTTATTGATAGAAAAGAAATATTTGCAGAATTATAGGACGATATTGCAGGTTGTCTGTTGAAATACACTGGATCGAAAATAGATCTAGAAAAATTAGATATACAATACTTTGAAGGACGAGCGTTTGAAATATTATATTCCTGGCCTTTTTTATTTTCTATGTAGAAAATATATTCTTGATTTTTCGTTGAGCACTCACACTCGTAGACTTATATATACGTTATACAGTGTATATTAAAAAACCTGATGAATGATCGACGAAGAAAATTATTATTGCGAAATAAATTACTAGAGTATATTTTTATGACTAACTACTACCAGACTATCTTGTGGCTCAAGATAAAAACTACAATGTTCTACTGTGCACACAGTCTTGACTAGCATCATATTATTATGAGCAGAAGTAAATAGTACCAAATGATAACGACCAGCTCTTTTCCGAAAATACAACATATCTTTGTAGTTAGGCTATTCACATAGAATTTAATATCCACCATAGCTTGACACAAGATTGTTCAAGCTCTGATATATTAGCAACCGGATGGAATGGAGCAACGTTGTTAAGGCGGAAGATTGACAATGTAAGGGTGATAGCTAATTGTGCAGATAATTAGAAAAATTGCACGGCTCAAGCTTCATTGTTCACGTGATTCAAGAATCAAACTAAAGCCGACGTACAGGGCAAACAGGGGAGTATATCTTTAGGTATAATATCTCGTTAGTTTGATCATTTCAGTAGTTACAGAACTGAAAGACTACATTATGTGTGTACAAAACCGCTTCGAGCAGGGTTTTAACCGTCGGGGTGTACCTGCGGCGCTCCCGTTTACTCAGAACAATTCTGTTTTCACTTTTTGTTATAACTGAAACTACGTTTATCGTATAAATTCAGAACAAATAAACCACCGGTTCCAACGGTTCACATTGCTAAAGTAAATAAAATATTTCTAAGCCACACAAACAGTCTCGCCCACATAAGAGCGCCAATATTATGAAAATCCTTTCAAAATGTTTTACAGATTTTCTAGTAATAAAATATTACAACAAACAGGGATCAGGATTAAAATTTCAATACTACAAAAAACATGCAAAGCTGTATTTTGTACAGTCGACATCATTCAAAATATATTTATTATCAGCTTGGACAGTACTTAACCGACTCTTCGGAAACACAGACCTAGATGTTGCCAGATATTATGATCAGAGAATGTCCACCTTAAGCACATAGTCACTTTAATTTGCATATCCGTGAAACTACTTTAGAGATTTTTTTTCTATCAAATTATTTCTTCACGGATCTTATCCACATAATGAACGTTAATATAAAAATATATAAAAAGCGTTTAAAGGTCAACCAAATTATTTAAGTTTTCGATATGAAAATCTATGTACAAAATGTTGGGTATTTTGTAATGAAATCGCTCTGGCAGTTTAATCTCGCGTCCACTTATTGGACTTTATTTGCATTTTATTAAATACTTGGTTTTTGTACTGACCGTATATTTTATTGAAATTATTAATACTAAATCCGATCTGTGTCTAGATACTTGTGGCCTACGATCAATAGATTGCGCCTTATTGGTGTTAATTTAATGTAGTGTTAAAAGGTACAGGGACACCAAATTAGCGTTAATCAAGATTCTTGTCTAATGAACCCTAACTTTATTTAAATAAAAATACCACAACTTATAATTTTTATTTAAAGCCGGTTAAATGAAGTAAAAACTAGTGTAAAACAAACAAACAGACAAAATAATTATTAAGGCACAATATCTTTTATAAACTAAATATCCCACTGGATGGGAGCAACGCGGGACCGAACGATGTGGAGATCTTTGGGGGAGGCCTAAGTCCAGCAGTGGACGCCTATCGGCTGATGATGATAAATATCTTATATTACATAAATCCTATAACAAAAAAACATAAACTAGGTTCATTTATTCTTAAATTTACCAGTCGTTATTGCAATTTTCGATGGTCTCGAAGCTATATTTCATATAGGACAATGATTCAACGGTTCTCTTCTTAATATTCTTTAAATATACTAAAGGTAAATATAAATACTTCTCTTACACAAAATATTCGGTACAAATTTTAAATCGTAAACCCTTGCCTACAGCATCCGATGCAGCATTTTATTCACGTTAGTAATTACCCGAAACACCAGAAACACTCCGCCGTCAATTACTTTCAGTAACCGACTTTCTGTCTGTTTGTAACAGCTTTATAATAATACCTCTTTCCATAGTGGCACCAGTTTCACCACAATATGATTTTTGAATAAGGCGGATTGGCTACTCTTACTTAAAAGCATTTAACTCGATGACGAGAACAATAACATCTCGGGCCCATAACGGAGTCGGAACTTAATAAAACAAAAGCTTTATTATGGCGATTCAAAAGGAACGAGTAAATGGACACAGTAAAACTATTCCTTGAGGCGACATCCGGTCCTTTTTATACTTTTACTGAACACAGCGAGCGATGGAGAGGGCGACGTTCGTACTGTTTCTGCGCAATCAAATCACGAATGAGGAGATAAAAGAATCAGAGTTATCGACGTTGCACTATAAGTCGCGGGGCTAAAGTAGCAATTGCCATAGCTCGCAGGACCAATACCTGTCAGGGACTTGGAAATTTGGCAATTTCCGCTGGAGGCCACTAATTTCATTCAGCACCAGACATTTTGTGAAATATAATAGAAGAGAACTGTTACAGCATTAGCAGACTTCCACGGTGGTGATGACGATGAAAAATAACTAATAACAGTGTTTGTTTCATTAAATTCAACTTTGTAATTGAAAACGCTTGAATTCGATTCCAATTGACCTTGCGCTTTTGATAGGGAAAACATTCATCAATCACCATCATCATCATCCATATGGTAGTAGATCTATGCCTGCAGTTCGCTGTAGCACGTAGGTGGGCAGTATCGACCTGTGAAACACTACCCTCTCACAAAAAATCAGCGTGAAGTGGGGGCCTCCTAGAGGCCACCGCGTTTCGACTGGTAAGTGAGAGTCCCGGCGCCCTTATCCCTCTACCTCGGGGCCCAATAGCAACTGGCACTTTCATTATACTACACGTATCGCGACAGATTTTTTAGGGACTGTTGCGGAAATTGACCGGCTCTTCGAGCACCTGCAGGTGTCCACTGACAGAATACTTGAGCAGATTCCTACCGCAGAAATTGTAGTTTTGGGCGACTTTAATGCCCACCAATCTGATTGGCTCGGGTCAGCACGTACTGACCATGCGGGAAGGTCTGCTCACGATTTTACCATTGCCAATGGTCCCAGTACCAGGATGTCGCCACGTTAGTGTAAGCTCCGAGCGTATTAATTAAATAAAAACTGGACGAATATAGCATTGCGAGTGTAAAAGCGCTGGTGACCCTTAGCTTCAGTGTGAATCTCGAGATAAATGTTAACATACGGGAGAAATTATTTTATAAGAAACTATATACGTTAAGTACATTTGATAAATAGTGAAAATATAAATAATGGAATACTTGCTCAAAACCACGTTTCAAATTGTGTCAATATGAAATGACCACAAGAAAGTATTGATGAGTAGCATTCTTTTCACAAAATTTTAAAATCCTTTTTATACAAGCACCTCTTATATTACATAGTGTCAAAATTTCACAAATTGAGTCATTGAAAAGATAACTTGCCGCTTTCAATACTGATTAGGTTGCTACACTAAAAAATACGCTGAGGTTAAAAATTTACATAACTTAATTACATATTAAATTACTTGAATGTATTAAAATCCTCAAGCCCACAGTCGGTCAGTGGAGTTAGAATGGTTGAGAGTCGACGTAGTAGGGAAAAACGTAGAGAAGGGCAATTCGCTGCGAGACATGATAAAGTAAAGAAGTTGTTTCGAGATTACTGTGCGCTAGTGAATTATTATATTGATAATAAAATATCAATATTACAAACTAATAAAATGTTTACGAACGTATTGATGCAGTTTTATTTTGAAAATGATTTGGAGGTTATTATTACAATCTAATGTTTTTGAAAAATACGTATACAAAGAATTATATAGATATATAGAACATAATAACATACTGTCTGACGAACAAAAGGGTTTAGGCGAAATACAACAATAAATATGACGATACACGACTTTTCGCGCAATATTATAAATAAAATAGTTAAAAGAATTACTGCTTGTACCATATTGTAAGATTTGACACAAGCTTTTGATTATGTCCACTCATTATTCTCTCAGACAAATTAGAAGCTTACGGTATCTGGGGTAACACGTAGTCTCATTAAATCATATCTGAACAATAGTATCCAAATGACAGAAATCCCCTGAATCAATGTTAAGTGTTGAACAGTACACATATTTAGGTCAATAGAACGCCAGGTTATGTATGGAGTACCACAGGGAAGCATTCCGGGCCCACTTTTATTTATATATTAATGACCTACCTAAATGTATAAATCATCTCCCGATTTTTTTTACAGCCATAGTACTATGTACAAAACCACGCAAATATTTAGATTAGTAGATATAAATGTATATATAAATATATATATAAATGATATAAGCAACTCATTAATATCTATATGCGAATTGTTATTATATAATATGTTTAAAATTAATTTGAAAAAAACGCAGATTGTATACTTTAGTAAATGTATGCCCGATAATAAAACCTATATATTCATAATAATAGCGACTAGACTGAGGTTGTAAATAACACAAACTATTTAGGATCAGAAATAGTTAGAAAACTGGAAGCCACACATGCTCTATATACTATGTCATCAAAAGTTAATACAGATTCAGGTATCAGTGCTTACTGTGGGATGGTGGAATCCCGTTGACGATATAGCGTTATATTTTGGGGCAACTGAACTAACAAAAAATTAGTTTTTAAATTTAAATAACAATGCATTAGATCTATGCTTCAATTAAAAGTTAATGACGGTTTCAAACCCTATTTTTTTTAAAAATAAAAAAACTAATATTCATATTACACGGTATATACGTAACGGGAATGGCGGTATTTGTGAAATCCAACCTGAATCTTTTCAAACGTCTTAGATCTCTGTTGCCGGGATCGTCTAGATAGGTACCACCACAGCGCCTATTGCAGCCTACAAACAATAGTGTCCAAAAATTACTGATTTCCGGTTTTAAGGGTGGTGTGACTCGTGCAGTAGGAGAATGAAACCTAATATCTTATGCTTCAAGGTAACGAGCACCATGCGGTACTGTATATATCATTGTACCTAGGGCCACGTTGTTATCGACAGGCGTATCACTTGTAATCAGGTTAACGCCTCACTCGTCTCGTCGCTTAGTGAAACAAAAAAAATTAAAGAGAATTCATAAAGTCTTAAATTTCATGCTAATACGAATCCACTTAATCAACAAACTGATATGCCAGATGGTTAACAATTAGAACCGACTGTGAATCGTCGCAGATTCGAATACGTGACTAATTACGACTGAGCTACCCTTTTAATATTGACGCCTGTGATATATTTTTTTCCCCCTCATTATTTTTTTTATACTATCAGACTTTTTTTCCCAGTAGGAGTAGGCAGAGACGAATAAACATCCACTTTTCGCCAGATGTAGTCAGATTAGGCCCCGTGTATCTGGAGGCGAGCCCGTTGTCACTTTATTGGGGCCACCACACACACACAAAGATAATTTCAGTGTGCGGGTTTCCTCACGATGTTTTCCTTCACCGTTAAGTACGTGGTAATTGTAACAATTGTAACAATATCCACATTAGGCGTTCAAAACCAGCCGGGATTAGAACCCTCACATCTGATTGCGATGTCCAAATTCATAACCATTGAGCCACAACGACTTTCCTTCATTAATAGTATAAAAAAAAAAAATGCTTACACAACCCAGATGTACCGGGCGGTCACGAATTTATAACTACGTGCGCATATATGCACTCATCAAACAGAATCTACCCGGCGGTGTGAATTCATTAAAAAAAAATAATAATTCGTTCTGAACGTGCACATTTTCATTCATAGCCTTGAACATTGAAACACTGAAGTTTACTTTATAACCGTAACCCGGTCGCGGTGTAACCGTGACCCTGACTAACATTGAAAATAAACGGAACATTTGAAAAACTGAAAACATAATATTAACACTGGCAGAAATGGAATTATATGAATGTTTGTTTTGCAACGGTAACAATGAAAGAGGCGAACGAGTGCTATATTTACTTTCAATGGGAACCTGCTGTTTAAGCTCTTTATACTGGTGCTTAATGTAATTGATCATCTTCCTGCTCTTGTCAATTCAGAAGAAATTTTTTTTTATTCGACCAAATGATGAAGTGGGCAATACAATCATCTGACAGTCAGTGATACGCTTGCCTACAACAATGTGGCGCTAATTAGAATTGTGCAGTATATGCACCACATTGCGCTCGGGAAAAAAAATTAAGTTGTTGTTGTTGACACTTGAACCCAATTTCTAATATTTATCTTATCTATAATTAGTGATAATGAGCAGAAGATATTAGAGAGAAATCACTGTTTGATCCCACTCTCATACATAACCTGATTATTGAAACGTAGTAATGCTGTTATAGTGTTCGGCTGACGACAGGGGAAGTTATCATGCTCGTTAAAATATAATAACTTTAAACTTTACTTAAGTGGCAAACGGTGTTACAAATCGAATTAAACGCTGGACAACCGCCGCAGCTTAGAGTATTAATGACGTAGAGCATAATAACCTTTGAAAGCTCATAAGTAATCACTTTCGCGTGTACTTATAGTTTAAGCGTAAAAGAAAGTGCAGTTATGATACGAACTTCATATTTATATATAATGAAAAGATTAGAGATATATCTAGAAGACATGAAATGATTAATAGAGTATGAAATTATTTATTACAGCCACCCTCGTACGTATGCGGAAACGAGTTAGAGCTTTTACCACATCTTTTTTCTACTACTAATGGAAGAAAGAGTTAAGGGTTGTTAGAGCACGACGACAAACAAACAAAATCAAAGATTTCAAAAGCATTTTGACGTTATGCTAAATATTATAAATAAATTGATGCTGGATATATATTATCTGCATCCGTTACAGAGCTTCAATAATTAAAATTAATTAAAAACTACTGAGTGATAGTTTAACTATCTTTGTCAATGATCATTGATCATCCGACTTTAAACTAATCAAATCGATAAACACATATCATATCACAACGGAATAATATATTTCAATTATTAGACAACAGAATGTATTAATAACGAAAATCATAATTAATAATGATAACAGTAAATATAAAATCATGATTATTAATAAGTATTATAAATATCGATTGTAGGAGTGAGAAGCGGACTTGCTTATATAATTCGGCTGCTCGACTTTTGTTCCTGAATGAAAAAAAATATATTTATAATAATAGCTTAACAAATTAATCGATATCTATATTGAAAAAGCATGTTATGTGTATAAACGTGGTTGTATTATGAATTAAAAACGATTAATAAAAAAAAACAATTAAACATATACATAGTGTTAAATCGTACTGATATTTTATAGAAAAAAAAATTTATATACACTGTGTAAAATGTAAAAGAAAAACTTATTATACCGATAAGAATGTAGCGGACGTTGAAATATTTCAAGATTTATTTTCACTTAAAAAAAAAATTGGCTTCCGTATAAATTTATAATTAACGTATCAAATAAATAATTTTCTTTTTTTTATAATTTCTGTATGGTTTTATTATTTTTTTTAAATATATTTCTATGTTATTTACACAAATGAATTTTCATATCTCAAGTTTTTTTTGTTACATTTTAATTGATAAACATATTATATATATTTTTTTTAAATTAAAGATTAATGTTTTTTCTAATGCAGAAATTAAATATTTAATCATTCGATTAATTAAATTTTCTATAATTATAAATATTGTATGCAATTATAGAATTTAATTTCCAGATGGTAACAGTTAAGGGTGGCGCAGCGCGTGCCGCATTTTATCGCAACTTAAAATGTCGCGTTAAAGTTAAATATTTAATTAGAATGGCCCCGGATGAAATCATAATTTTTTTCCAATTTTATTTGATGCAAGTTAAAAGCGCGGAAAAAGTTGAAAAGTATCGAAAAGTTTTTGTAAAGTGTTATTGGAACTGTGTGCGCGTGGTGGTTGTGGTGGTGGTGGTGGCGGTGGTGGCTGTGTGATACTTACACGGCGGGGTCGGCGCACGGCAGCCACGCGAGGGCGAGTGCGAGCACTAGCGGGACCGCGTGCGCGGCGCGGTTTCGAGGCGAACGCATGTTCGCGGCGGTAGTGCCGGTGCCGGTGCCGGTGCCGGTGCCACTGCGGCTGCCGGCTGCGGCGGTTCAGTCGACGGACTAACGCGCGATCCGCGACGGTTGCCGCTAGCATGCTCGCGCCTGCGCCCACATGCCTATCGACCGCAACTGGGCTGCCTCCTACCGCCAGCACCATGACTCTCAGATCCTCACTGGTCTTATCGAGCGACAAACACCCTAAACACTCCATCTTGACACTGCGACGCCAAGACATCACGCCGCTCATGTTTTATTAAACGAGTCGCAGCGGTTCCCGCTCGCCGCCCGCCGCCCGCCGCCCGCCGCTCGCAGCGGAGCGCGCGGCCTATCGATCTTCATCGATTGATTCGCTGCATCGGACTTTAGAAACTTTTCCGCCGGTTAAAAAACACCAAATTATGATCATTAAAATATTTTAATAATTATAATTTTATCGGAAAGGGGTAATTCCCAAGATATTACAGTCGAATGAGATTAATAAAAACTTTAGTCACCCGCATGGAAAAACCCATTACACAATATTATCTTTAGCTTCGAAAAACGAATTAAATCTATAATTTTATTGCTGGACGTGGGGTAAATTATAATGATTATATATTACGTATTTTGTAATAATTTTTACTAATAAACAAATATATTAAAAATATATTATTAACTTCCATAAAACGAACTGAATTTTCAAGGACTTTTGCAACGGTCTTTTTTTATTTTTAATTTAAATATTTAATTACTGAAAGCAAAAAAAAATAATTGACCGATTGCGCGGTGAACGGGTCTGTGAGTTGTCAATCCGCAGACGGATAGTGGCTGAGGGTGTGCAGCTCTGAACACAGCCATTTCATATAATATAGTTAAAATATCTGAAGATGTGGAGATCTTTGTGAGAGGAAGTCATCAATAATATTTTTGTTAGATATAAAAAAATACTTATTTACAAATAAAAATACACACTCCTATAGAGAAATGTTAACGAGTAACTAGTTAATTCGATGCTGTTTGGGGGTATGTTAATTTAAATTAAATATTAATTACGTACATTTCGAATACATATAAACTAGTTTCGCCTTATGAACTACACCTTATATTGTCATTTTCATCTTTCGCATCCCTCACTTGTTCCGCCACTATTGATTTGCACCGGTAGCTGAATCCTGGCATGTGATTTGCATCTCCCAAGGCTTCAGGATAATCAGTGATCATCATCTATACAACAGTCGCATAAAAAGAGTGGTTTATCGTGCAGATCTTTCTTCGCTTCATCAATTTGTTGTAATTTTTTTCCATAGTGAAGTGTTTATCAGTAACTGGTTTCACGCGATGCTGTTTGGGGGTATATTAATTTAAATTAATTATTTATCAAATTTATTTCAAAATAGTATGAATTACTTCCATTTAGTGGACTGCGCCCTCTATTACCACCCTTAACAACACCTCCCCTTCACTTGTTGCACCGTTATTGATTTGCACTGGAGGCTGCACCTGGGCATGCGAGTTACATCTCCCGGGGCTCCATGGTATAAACATTCCATGAAACAGTCGCATACATGAGTGGTTTCACGCGCACATCTTTCTTGACTGCATGGGTATGTTTTAATTTTTTTTTCATAGTGAAGTCTTTATGAATAACATGTTTCATTCAATGCTGTTTAAGGGTACGTTAATTTAAATTAAATATTTATTATATATATTTCAAAATAATGTGAAGTATTTTCATCTAACGAATTACGCCCTTTATTCCCACCCCCTTAACACTTCCCCCCTCCTGTCTAGTTGCGCCGTTATCGATTTAAACTGAAGGCTGCACCCAGGCATGCGCGTTGCATCTCCAAGAGATTCTGGAAATAACTAGATGATGTCTCAATCGCTTAACGTAATTAGTACTTTTATGTACATTTTTTCCTCGTGTAGTGTATATAACTAAGTCTTTATATCAAAGAGAAAACTATTCAACAGCTTTAATTTCTATTACAACAAATTTTTCTAAAATATTCTAGAAAGAAATATTGTTTCATTTACAACTGTTGCGCACAAATTTGTTGATTGCATAATATTGACACTTCTATTTCGCGAACTACACCCTGTATTACCATCCGTATCTCCTTCACTTCCTGTTATACCTACTTATACCGAATAGTATCTGCAGATAGGATATTCCAGAAAATTCTGTTATTACACAATAATTTATCATTCTAACTACGTTACCATTAGCGCCTTTGCCCCGCGCCCTGCCTGTTGCAGCTTTATTGATTAGACTCAGAAGCTGCATCCGGGCATGCGAGTTGCAACCCGGGGCTCCAGGGTATAATCTTTTCCTATTGGTAAAATAATACACAAAAGTACGGGCACCATTTTATTACCAAAGCAGAAGTGTTCTTTTGCTTATTGCCATAGACACACTAATTATACATTACTTTACAGACCAACACATATATTACCATAGAGTAGTGCACAGATCATGAAGTGGACAAAGTAAATATACACAACACAGCCCCTCAATTTATAGAAATTTACAACTGCTTAAATTGTTCAAACAAAATACAAATTTAATGAATTACAAATTTTGTTATATGTCCACTCTGTGCATTGTTAACACTATTTATCATAAGTACCTTTTTAAAAATTAGTTACATTCAAATGTTTATTTAATTATCAGTTGTCTTATTAATTCTCTTAGGATAATAAGAATGCTAAACAATTAAATATATATAACATATACATAACTTTTGCAATAGAATATTTAAATGAAATTGAACTTGCTACAAAAATAACTATGTTTTTGAATCGGTAGAGATTTTGTAAATATATCAGAGATATTTTCATTTGGCGGTACATATGAGATTGACACAATTTTTTTATAAATTAAATCTTTAATGTAGTGATATTTAATTTCAATATGTTTAGAAGCTTTAGTATTCAGCTGATTTTGTATCAATTTTATTATATTACAATTAAGTCTTTGTGTCCAAATATCTTCTCTGCTGGGGTTTGACAATTGATAGCTGATGATGGACATCTGTTGATTTGATAGACGGCACATCGCACTGCTTCACTCTATAAAAGTTTTTGGTAAAAACCAGATTCAATTAATAAAGTCCGAGCTCTGTTATAAATATTCCTGTTCATGGGTTCTGAAACTCCGTTTGACTGTGGGCTATATGGCTAAGTATACTATTGAACAATTACCTTATCTTTGCACAATTTATTTAGTTTTTCATTTTTAAACTCACCACGTTCACCTTCACTCCTGATTTTCTTGACTTTTCATCTTATTTGTCTTTCCATTTTATGAGCAATAATATATTCTATGAGCTTATCTGCTGCTTCACTTTTTCTTTGTAATAAGTATACCTCAAAGAAATGTGTGTAATCATCAATAATTGTATGATAATATAACTCATCTGTAGATGTATAAATACTTACTGGTCCTGATATATCTGTGTGTATGATATCTCCTATATATTTTGATCTTTTTTTGTTTAACGTAGGAGAAATGCCTACGCATACTCGTCCTCGCGTGAGCGAAGACGGGTTAAGTCGGATTTGCACCGACTAAAACCCCCACGATGTTCCACCTCATCGCCATGACGGCAGGGTTACGGGAACACGGGTGCGCACTCAACCGCGACCCTGCTGGCGTTGGGCGCTTGTGCGGCCCCACTTCGGGACGGAGGGATAAACCCTTCCTTTCCAGGGCGCGCCAGAACATACAGCGCGCCTCCTTCTCGACCTCATTCGCGCGGGCGACACGTTCCCTCGAAACCGTCGCCCAGAGGCCATGGGAGCCACTGGAGAAAACCTCTCCCGGCTCCCCGCGGCGGAGAGATAATAGGTCCGCCGCTATCTGTTAATGTCCGCGGAGGATAGCAGAACGGCGCATCTCAATACCGACACTCCTCTTCCCCCGTAGCCCCAGCGCCGCCGCATCGCCGGTGCGACCCAGGTTGGCCGCAGAGAGTGCTCCCTTCGCCGCCCCGCCTCGGCTGCAAGGGGCGGTATGAAACCGCCGCCGCAGCCTGGCCGCTCCGGTGAGCTCCAGTTATCCAACCGGTGCTCAAACCTGGAGCGGCCGCCTCGGGCCGGCCCTTCGCCGCGGGCCGACCGGGTGGGTTCCACTTAGCTCCACCGTGTTCCGTCCCACGGTTACTGCCCCTCCGGCACGACAACTGTGATCCGGTTTAAAGGGCGCTGTTACAATAACTGCTCATGGGTCCCTGTTTCCGGAGCCCGCTTAGATAGGTACAACCGCAGCGCCTATTGCATAGTCCTGCATACATTACTGTGATCCGGTTTGAAGGGCGCTGTTACAATAACTGCTGGTGGGTCCCTGTTTCCGGAGACCGCCTAGATAAGTACAACCGCAGCGCCTATTGCACAGTACTGCATACATTACTGTGATCCGGTTTGAAGGGCGCTGTTACAATAACTGCCGGTGAGTCTCTGTTTCCGGAGACCGCCTAGATAGGTACAACCGCAGCGCCTATTGCATATTACTGCATACATTACTGTGATCCGGTTTGAAGGGCGCTGTTACAATAACTGCTGGTGGGTCCTTGTTTCCGGAGACCGCTTAGATAGGTACAACTGCAGCGCCTATTGCATACATAGTACTGCATACATTACTGTGATCCGGTTTGAAGGGCGCTGTTACAATAACTGCTGGTGGGTCCCTGTTTCCGGAGACCGCCTAGATAGGTACAACCGCAGCGCCTATTGCATAGTACAGCAAACATTACTGTGATCTGGTTTGAAGGGCGCTGTTACAATAACTGCTGGTGGGGATCCAAGCCCACCTCACCAGCTCGTGGTGCACCCTGCTTATCAACAAACGAGGCTCAGGGGCCGGCCACCCACCCGCATTGGGTCAGCGTGGTGGGAAATTATCGAAATCCCCTCATATGAATCCCTACCCGATCGATGTGGGAATCTTTGGGGAAGGTCTATGTCCAGCAGTGGCCGCCTATCGGCTGGTGATGATGACTTAACATCAGATACACACTCATAATTCATGTCTAACTTTAGGGTTCCGTAATACGAAGTGGTCGAACAAACAACAGTTGAAGATTACTCACACGAATGGATCATTATCCTTGAGTATGGACCCGTTGATGCGCTCTTTTCCAATTCTTGGACCTTGCACGGTGTCGTACCTCTGGTAGCCCAGTAGTTCTATGCCCTCTGCGACAAAGTTATAAGGATTAGCCATTTATGATACCATTGTTACATCCGGGAGCGATGTATGGGTAAGTGTATTTCTCACCAGTGTTGGAGGCGATGTCGGCCCAGTGCAGGTCGTTGGGCTTGAAGAGGTCGTGGACCGTGGTCGGGGAGTGGGGCGGCGTGAGGCGGGCGCAGCGCGGCACCGGCGCGGACGGCATGCGGGCGAGTGCGCCGTGATCAGCGCCTGGGTAGCTGTCGCTGGTGTAACACCACATTTTACAAATGGTGCAAAGGCACAGTATACTGGACGTGCGGAGCCGAGCACCACGGCCCAATATTAATGGTAAATAGCTACAGCGCCCTTTAAACCGGAACAGAGTTACTTAAATGTAGATAAAGGTATGTAGATTTTGTGTAACTTACACAAAGTCCGGCGGTGTGGCCGCGTGCGCCCATTCCGTGGGCGGGCTGCCAGATCCACCGCTGGGCAGCGAGTCCAGCGAGTCGAGGGTCGCGCTGCGCGACCTTGGCTCGCCTGGCTGCCGCTCGAGTTCTGTAATAAGGACACAAATTCGTTTTAATTTCGATATAATTATAACTGTCTTAATTCAGGGATTAGATTTCAAGACCAAAGTACTATTTTATGTGGTGATACTATATATATAGAGAGTGGGTGGGGGGGGCAGAATATTCTAAAAGATTACTGAGTCTCAAGTGGCAATGGGCAAGACACATCGCTTGAAGGACTGACAGCTGATAGAGCACCAAGGCCCTCGAATGGCGACCGCGTACCCGAAGACGCAGTATTTGCAGGCCCCCACCAGGTGATCAGATGATCTGGTGAAGTTTGCGGGAAGCTAGAATGCTGGCAGCGCAGAAACGATCGATGTGAGAATCTTTGGGGGCAGCCTATGTTCAGCAGTGGACGTCTGTCGCATGATAATGATGAGATGATGATGATTATTCTAGGGGAAGACGCATCTCCTTCATTGACTTCGTCATTATATAAAATCGAGGTCAATGACCTGATGTTGATTAACAATTTCCATTCTCAAAAACACAAAAGAAGTGATTGGTGAATGTTTTAGTAAAGCCTCAGCCGTCATTAAAAACAAATGTAGCGCTGAAAAATCAGTGTCGCGAACACAGCTGACAAAAGCTCACAACGAACTGAAAATACTTTTGCGTGGACGCTGACTCTTAGGACAACAGATGGACGTGGTCTCCAGTCACAGTGGTAGTACCGATGATGGTGATGGCGACCGTATGGAACAGACTATCCAAGCTGACAGGATATCGAAGTATAATCTTAGGACGCTCTATATACTGAAGACGACTAACAAAGATGTAGATAGAAATCTCCATAAAACCCTGAAGTCGCCCCTAGAATATTTTTGAAGGTCTCTTCCCCCAAAAAACCAAAAAAAAATCCAAGTATTGATTTTCACATTGCTTCTACGAATATAAAGATGAAATTCATCATAATTAGTCTACGGTAGTCCATAGACTGGACATAACCCTTCCCCAAAGAACGCTACTTAGTCCGATAGAAATATTACAAAAGGTATTATTTAAGTAAAATTAAGATATATATACAACATATAATTATAATTTAAAACGTACAAAAAAGATCATTAAACTATACTTCAATAATATTCATCGAAACAAGGCGCGATGAATATGGAATTTATTATGATCAATGAAAATGTTTGTAGTGTGTGTTTTTTTTTTTCTTTTTTTTATTAACGTGTGTAACAAAATGCTAACGGATTGCACACCCCGTACCAAAACTGGGCCGGTAGTGGGGTAGTGTCGGACTCCAACCGACTAAAAAGCTTTACACGGTATTCCATCACATCCGCAAGGAACGCGCGAGGGTCGCGGGATAACGCTTTAAACAGTTCTTCCGCACCCCCCGTTCGGTGCCCGGATCGAACGGGCCCGCCTCGGGGAGGGATGTGAAGCATCCCTCCCAATTGTCAAAATCCCTATCACTAAGCGGCGACGCGTCGGAATATGAGACGCGTCGCCAGATACGCCCCAGGAACCCTTTCCAAGGGGGGCGCCGGACCAACGGCCCTTGTCGGTCGCGGCGCCAAGTTCCTCTGCCTAAGGAGGCAAGCGGCGGTCGTGCGCCTGGCTCCGCCCGTTGGCGATGAGCTGTCTGCGCACTGCGACCGCCTCCTGCCCCCTCGGCGCCCGCTCTCTGTGACGCTCGGTCTCTCGCTTCTACGACATAACGATGTCGCAGAATCGGGATACCGGGTCCCATGACGCCTCGCTTCCGACCATGGTCCGGACAACGGCCGGTAGCGAGAGGCCACTCCCTATCGCCGCTACGAGCGCCGCCCTATCCCCCACGAATTGCGTGCAATCGGCCAAGGTGTGCGACGATGTGTCCACCGGGTGTCTACACTCGTCGCACGCCCCGTCTGTCCTACCGCTACACTGACGCTGGTGCAGATAGCTCCCGAAGCAACCGTGCCCCGTGAGTATCTGCACCAGGCGGAAGTTTAAAACTCCGCTATCCCTATCCAACCAGTCCTCGAGGACCGGTCGGACGGCCTCCACGGTGAGGCGGCCGTGCGTCGGGTCTCGGAATCGCCGCTCCCATCGCCGACGCACGTTTAGGCGCCCCTCTCGGCGCCACCCTTCCTCCTCGTCCGGCGACGGACGCTCGCCCCCTTGCTCGAAGGCGCACTTCCGCCGCCAGTACATACGTGCCAGCGACTCCGCTTCGAGATCCCACGGCGGCGTTTCGGCGAGGACGCACGCCGCCTCGAAGGAGACGGTACGGTAACCGCGTACGACCCGTATGGCTATGACACGCTGCGGTGATCGCAGCAGAGTCCGGCCGCGGGCCGACAGGTTCTCCGCCCATATGGGCGCCCCGTATAACGCCATAGAGCGCACCACTCTGGTATAGAGTCGCCGGCATCCTACGCTCGGTCCGCCCAGATTGGGCAGAAGGCGGCTCAGGGACCCAGCCGCTCGAATGAGCTTCGGGCCCAGCTGCCGAAAGTGCTCGTCGAACCTCCACCGGCGGTCGAGGACGAGTCCCAAGTACTTCATGGAAGTACCGATGGCGATGGAAGTCCCACCGACTATCAGCTCCGCTCCCGGTGGAGGCGGCTTCCGAGCGCCGCGAAAGCATAGAGCCTCGCACTTGCCCAGCGCCACCTCCAACCCCAAGCGCCGAATGCGTGCGACGACTTGGGCTACGCCCGCAGTCGCCAACACGCGCGCCTCCCTAAAGGTGCGTCCGCGGGCCGTCACCTGGGTGTCGTCGGCGTAACAAGTCACGTCGACTCCTCCGAGGTTAGCCCCGCGCAGCACCGAGTCGTAACCGACGTTCCACAGGAGCGGTCCGAGGACCGAACCCTGCGGGACACCGCACGACACGCCGTGCCGACACCACTCGTCTCGCGTCGGGTACCTCACTAACCAGTTCGAGAAGTACGTCCCGATCGTCCGCCTCAGGTAGACCGGGACCCCGAACTGGACCAGCGCAGCGGTGATCGTTTCCCACGGAAGGGTGTTGAACGCGTTGGCGATATCGAGCGACACCGCCAACACCACCTCTCCGCGAGACACCGCGTCGTCCGCTATGGCGCGCAGCCGCACTATAGCGTCGACGGTCGACATGCTCCTGCCGAATCCGAACTGTGAATCGTTCAGATCCGGTCCAGTCTCCTCCATGTGTCGAACGAGGCGATCTGCGATAACGCGCTCGAAGAGCTTGCTCACCTCGTCCAGTAACACTATGGGCCGATACGACGACGGCGATTCGACCGGTTTCCCCCCCTTCTTGAGCAGGACAATTTCCCCGTCTTCCATAGGCGCGGAAACCGACCCTGCTTCAAGGACGCCGTGAACAGCGCCCGCGTCCAGGGTTCCAGGGGACCCAAAGCTAGAGCCCACGCGCGGCCGGGTATACCGTCGGGCCCAGCAGCGGTGTCTCTGACACCCATCCTTTTGACGGCCGTCGACAGTTCCCCTTCGCTAACACCCGGGGCGTCATCCGGGTCGACGGAGTCTTCTTCCTCCCCCCCTCGGCCGACGCGAGACTGAGTCGCTGTCGATGGCGACCCCTCGACGTCCCGCCGTGGAAACAGGGTGCAGATCGTTCGGTCAAGAAGTTCCGGTCGGAGGCTGCGAGTCAGAGGGGGTCTCCAAGGGCGCAGCTTTTGCCGCACCCTCATATACGGCTTCCCGAAAGGGTCGCCGTCCAATGACTCGAGCATCTCGACCTCGGAGGCCTTCTTCGCCTCAGCGATCGCGACCACCAGCTCCTTTACGTTGGCCCTGTGCGCCGCATACAGCCGCTTCTCCTCGGCCGTATCGCGCCTCTGTCGACGTCGGCACCTGTGGTACCGTCGCCGGCTCGCCACGCACGCCTTACGAAGCCGCGCTAGGTCCGCCGACCACCAGTACACACCGCGCCTAGTAGGCAGAGAGCCCATTCGCGGCATGCTCTCATCGCACACTCGCGACACGGCCGCCCCCCGTCTCTCCGCTTCCTCCTCTACGTCGACCGCCGCCGTGGACGTCCTAGACACCCTACCCTCGTGGACCCAGGCCTCGACCAGAGCCAGAGCAGAGCCCCCTCGAGGAGGTCGCGGTCGAGACGCCTCAACGCCCACCGAGGGCCGTTCCCGACCAAGGGTCGACTAGGATCGCTCGGAGTGCCCGAGGCCGCCGAGACACTGAATCGGACGTACAAATGGTCCGACAGCGTCTCCACGCCCCCGAGCACTTCCCAATCCCCGATGCGGCGGGCCAGGGCGTCTCCAGCGAACGTAACGTCCACTATAGAGCCGCCCTGTTTCCGCACGCACGTGTTTGTCGTCCCCCTGTTGAGCACGACCAACCCGGCCCCGACCGCGAACTCCTCGAGCGCGGCGCCGCGTGCGCTCGTCGCCAGGCACCCCCACGCCTTCGACTTGGCGTTGAGATCTCCGGCGAAGAGAACGCGACCCGACCCGGTCCGGCCGATGAGAGCACCCACCTCGTCGAGCAGCCGCTCGAATTCGGCTAAGCTGCGATTCGGCGAAAAGTATGCTCCGACGACCAGAACGTCCCCGACCCGCCCCGCGACGTAACCCCGCCCGCGCTCTACCGACTCTAGGTCGGGGGAGCCGTTCGAGGTCACTGTACCTATGGCCACCGTTCCGTCCACGTCCCCCGCCCAGCTCTTCCACGATGGGACGTAATACGGCTCGCTGACCACAACGACGTTGATCGACCGCTCCGCCATGCTCTGGTACAATAGGTCCTGAGCTCTGGCGCAGTGGTTGACGTTCGCCTGGAGGAAGTTGAGGTCCATCGCTATTCGACGGACATCTCAACCACCTCGCGCACGGAGCCCGCGCTCGTGCTCAATACTGGCGGTCGAGTGACCCCGGGGACCCCACCGCCGCGCTTACCACTTTTTTGCGTCGCCTTAGCGACGTGCGCCTTGCCGCATGCATTACCGCCGCCTCTATGGTCGGCCGGTTCACCCGCCGCACTGCAGCGGTTGCAGTGCGGCGGGGCGGAGCAGTCGGCGGCTTTGTGGCCATTCTTACCGCAGCGATAGTACTCATCGCTGCGGTTCGACTCGGCCTTACAGTTTGCTTTCAGGTGCCCCTTTTCAAGGCACCTGAAGCAACGTTGCGGTCACCTCTCCAGCAGTGTGACCTGCGGGTGTCTGCCGATCAAGAGTCTTCCGCCGTCCACCACTTTCTGCGCCGCGATCACGGGGCAGCGCAACCACGCCGTCCCGAGGCGGGACGCGCCGACCGAGATGCTGCCCGACCTAACCTGATCGGCCGGACAGCCACCTGCTCGCGCAACCACGGCGACTACGTCGGCGCTCGTCACCGAGTCGTCGAGTCCTTAGACCCTCAACTCGGCGCACTTCACCGGCCTGCCTATGCGCACGATCTCCTCGCCCAGAGACTCGCGGAGCCTCTTTGCGAGGTTATCGGCTTTTTCGCCGTTGCCGGCGCCGGGCACTTGTAATATGCGCGTTCCGGTCGCCGCCGTTTTGAAACGTATCCCGGCAATGCCGAGATCGTCCAGGTTAACCTGCTCCTTCGCCCGGACGATGACTTGAGCGTACGTAACGCCCTTCGTCATCACTTCGGGCGACAGGGTCACCACGACCGCTGCGGACCTCGGGGCCCTCAGCTTTCGCGGGCGGCTCTTCTGGTCGCCTTTGCGCTTCGCGCTCTCCCGCAGCTGCTGCTGCTGCTGCGGCTTCGGCTGCGACTGCTATCGCTGCGTCCGCCGCTGCTGCTGCTGCGTCTGCGGCAGTCGCTGCGCCCTCCTCGGCTTTCTAGCCACGACGTTCTACCCCTCTTCTAGAGGATGTGGGGCGGGCGCGGGCTTAAAAGCGCCGGTCGACGAAGAGGAAGTCGGTTTCCCCGCCGCCTTCTTCGTCTTCCCCTTCCCAACTCCTTTCCCTTTACCCGCGAGGGCTTTGGGGACGGGGTTCGCGGTAACCGCGGTGACCGCCTTCGGCGCTGGGCCGGCCTTTTTGGCGGCTGATGCCGCCTGCCTTGTCGCAGCAGCAAGCGGTGGGTGGACAAGCTTCTCCGGGAGAAGCCTGTCCTTCAGCGTTGCCAGGCGGGCCGACACCATTGTCCCTACCTGTTGTAGTGTGTGTAAAACAATTGAATTTTAAGCCAGAACTTCCTGTTTCAATGAGCAATTTAATTATTCATTATAATAACGCAAATATATATAATAAAGTTAATTTCGAGGGTTTATATGATAACAAAATTCATATGGCATAGTAACCGGCATATTTGTAGTCTCCGGGTATTAAGGATAGGACTAAGATGTTCCCTGCTTGTCGAACAAGGCGACTGAAAATGTCCCCGGAGTCGTGGGCTTTGAGGGTGGGGACCCTCAGAGCTCAATAAGCGAGCCTTAGAAGGACGGGAAATGCATGGTAGTCTTGTATTTGAATAGCATAGCGTAGGTGCTGAGGGCTTGGCTCTTCCATGAGATGTTTTAGCCGGAGTATAGGGGAACACCGGTGCGTTCCGTAAATCTCGGAGCCCCTCCTAATGCACTGAGGGAGACCACCAAAGAGGGTTTTAGTGGGTAGAAGCCCCACATAATCTTATCTTCCCCCCAGGAGCTAAGTATCTTTTAAGATTTCCCCCGCGATAAAAAATAGTATTGTAACCGGACGGCATACAAACATAAGAAGCGTAGTGTAAACATGATTCAAAGTTTATTTATTATTTTTAATATTACGCTTAATATTAAATATTTTTTCATAATTACAGATTACACAGAAGTTATGGAAATCTGATGAAGAAGAACATCATAAAATTTATACACATCATCACATGGTTAGTGAAGCAAATGTGATTAAACGGATGAAGCAAAGTTTGCTGATGGAACGATAAGTTTTATGTGGACGGGTAATATTTTTGATTTGCCTATGCATAGACAGTCTCAATCTTCATCGTCATCACCATCAGCCTGCATTTCCACTGCTGAACACAGGCTTCCCCCAAGCATCTAATTATCGGTGATTAAATTGAGGGTCTTATTTAATATTTATTATTGTTACTCAGTGTGTTGTTACTTTATTAGTTAGCTTCAATGTACTCAAATGTTTTGAACAATAGTGTTGACATTTCCACAGAGTATAGAAACTCTAAAATAATTTTGGGGGTGTAAGGGATCTAGCACAACAACTCACGGGACCCAAGCGAACCTCACTTACTCAGGGTGAACCTTGCTAACCAACAAACGAGGCTCTGGCACCCACCGGCCTGCATTGGGCTAGCGTGGTGGGAAATGGTCCAAATTCTCTCATATCAATATCTACTCGATCGATGTGGGAATCCGTCTGAAGGCCTATGTCCAGCAGTGGACGTCTATTGAGTGATGATGATGATAATAATCTTTACATAATTTAACTTAGTAACAACAAAGTTACAACTATATTTGTTTACCGATAAGAAATCATAAATTGCAGAGAACAATCGCTCAAAAGAAAAAAGCTCAGATCAGTGTTAATCTAGACCAATCATCACATAGACTAATGCTAGATAATTTGATTCAATCAAAGGTAACGTTTTTAACTTATAGCAAATATCTCTCTAATTTTTTTTCTCCTTCCCCCGGTCATTTGTGGGCCCGAGCTTCAGTTCTTTCTTTTATTTACATTTCCTTTATCACCTTCTCTTCTTTTTTGTTCTTCCTCTTTCTTTCCCTTTTTAATTTCTCATTCATTCTCCATTCTATTTCCTTCTATCATACATCGCGTTTAAATGAGGGTGGCAGCCGTAACTTCTCTCTATTAGAAAGTTAATAACTAATGTACGTTAGAAACTTGGCGGTCCGGTTAGGTTTCATATGAGGAATACTAGGTCGGGCCAGTCGCCGGCTGGTGTCCACGTCTGTATATGGTCATAAAACCGGTAGCCGTCTCCCGTCGAAAGCAGATTCGGAACACCGTATACGTGTCAATGGCGGACTACCGGTCGTCTATACAATATTCTTTTTTTATAAAGTTTCTAAACAACTGAAACTTGAAATGTATCGATAGTAACAGGCTGATTCCCATTCCGGCCGCCGCTCGTAAAATTAATATTCGAGCAGAACTCCCACCGCTGCGCTTGCACGTACTATGCATGGTTTGATTTAAAAGCTAGACGATCGTTTCGAAGAAACGCACCATCAAGTCGTTAAACTCCATCGATATGAGGAAGCTATGCGTCCACAATGGATAATCCACGCAGCTAAGACTCCTGGTCTTTGACCTTAATTACAATAGTCTTGTATTCTGTTAAAACTTTGTCTAATATAGAATTTGGTTCTTGCTGAAGTCTTCAAATTGGATCTACTTATGGGTTCCCAAAATTGATCATGGATGGCGAAATTTCTGGTAAAGAGTATACAAATACCATCATACCCGTAGGCCGAATTAGTTTTCTCATCATGACTCATAGCTTTACTTGGAAGAAAGTACTAAGGGTGATAGGGTTCCTCTAACTTTTTTTCCTTGTCTGTCTTCATCCTTTATATCGTCTTTATAATGTATTTTTTCATCATCATCATTACTCTTCCTACTTGAATAATGGTCTTACCTATGACTTTTAATAACAGGTTTAAGCTCCTTTAAGGTAATAGATAACATAGTAGTACATGTAATGGATAAATAGTCGTGACCCTTTCCCTGTATTACATGTCAGACTCAATCCCAATAGTGGGCTGTTCATTTATGAATATTGATTAATGATAAAGTAGCAGTGATTACTGAATTTGAGGACACTAAGGTTCAATATCCCCACTGAGAATCTCCACCGTGAGAAAATGTGCGAAATTTGGGCAAAGCGTTCATGTTGCCAGCAACAGCCTCTAATCCCAGTTGTGGCACCAATAAGAGATGTAGTCATTTATTTAAATGGAAATTTAAATTTCTGCACATAGCCCGAGCGATTTTTAACATCTAAATGGTATCAAGATTAACCGATAGATGTCCACTGCTGGACATAGGCCTCCTTCAAAGATCTGTACAATAGTCGACATGGCGTCTGGTACCGCCGGGCACTAGCGGTACTGGAGGACCATTTCCCACCACACTAACCCAATGAGAGTTGATAGGAGCCATAGCGTCGCTTGTTGATTAGCAGGGTGCACCGCTAGAAGGTGAGCTTGGCTTGGGTCCTGTGAGTTATGATTGAACTCTTACACCCCTTTCAGAAGTAACACCTCTACTAAATTTTGAACGTTCACCTGTAATACTTTCGGAGATCTCGCAATGAATGAATCTTTGGATATTTTTTTTTATATAATCAGTGGACGAGACGAGGGGTACGTATTATATATATATAAACATATATAGATATATTTCATTTAAATAGACCATGATTGTATGTATGTTCGATAGTGTTAGAGGCGCGTCCATAATGAGTTCAACCTCGTTGGTTGAGCGTTATTACGATCACGGCCCGCTCTGCGCGCGCGCAATTATAAACCACTCATTGACGAATTGAAATCATTGCCACTGGTCACACTTTACCTTTGTTTTATTGCTCATTGCTGTGTACGTGTGTCATTGGAACGGATATGTCAATTGTTTACCGGAAGTAATATAACTCTAAAGCTTTCTCATATGATTTTACCAGAGAATATACCTTATAATTAATTCTTTCCGACATACTCTTGTGACATAAGTGAGTTTAAGTATAACGTTAGATTTTTTAACTTGATGTATGTTCACATATGGTAAGTCATATATCCTACAAGTAATTATAAAAACAGGCAAAGTAATCATGGTGTGTAACTTTGCTTATTACGAATGTTTTTATTACTGCGGGTATCAGTTTACTTTAGTTATTAGAAGTAATGATTAAGTTGAAAGTAAAAAAAAAAATTCATGTGCGAGTTGTTTATTAAAGATAAACAATATTAAAAACTACTTACTGTTAATTAAGTAACACAAAGTTACACAGCACCGTCAAGTGCTCTTTGTCTTAAAAAACCAATCGCTTACTTTAGTAATATTTTCGTATTAGTCGAAAAGAAAGGAGAGAAGAATAGTAAAGAGAAGAATAAAATTATAATATCAGGTTAATAGAGAAACGGAATATAATTTGCAATAGAAAAAAAAACGGAAATAACCATTGTGAATATGAATTTTTTTCATCTTTGGGAGAGGCCTATGTCCAGCTGTAGACATCTGTCGGCTAATGATATGTATATGTCAATGTTACTACTTGTGAGATTCGGAAGTCCTTGTCTAACATAGAAACAATTAGGGCCAAGCGCGAGCTCGTGAATGTCATATGCTCACGAAAATTCTTGGAAGATGTAAGTATCTTCAGGATGTTTTCCTTAACCATAACGTAAATGAGGATCGAAGCCTATACTAATAAGAAAGTGTATTCAACTAAACAATGAAACGAGTGTAAAGGTTCCCGCAGAACAACTCACGGTATCCAAGCCAACGCCACCTGCTCGTGGTGCACCCTGCTAATTCACAAACGAGGCTATGGCTCCCATCAACCCACATTGGGTTAGTGTGGTGGGAAATAGCCCAAATCCTCCCATATGAATTCCTACCCGATCAATGTGGGAATGT
The DNA here is from genome assembly GCA_029034505.1 of Ornithoptera priamus. NCBI lineage: Eukaryota > Metazoa > Arthropoda > Insecta > Lepidoptera > Papilionidae > Ornithoptera > Ornithoptera priamus. Next base: position 61,535 of record JARDWD010000715.1, read on the forward strand.
TTGGTGGAGGCCAATGTGTAACAGTGGTCGTCTATCGTCTGATGAGGTAACGAGTGAGATGATCAACTGATGGTTAGTGATACTATTGCCCATAACGAAGTGGCGGTGTGTTTGAGTGGTATGCACCACATCGAGACAGTCCCCTTGACGCATATGCTAGGTGCTGTACGCGCGTGTCGAATCACAATAAAATTGGTGTTAGTAGAGAGATCGGAACAATCAGACGTACACAGGTTGTTTCGCCTTGAGATCGCTTGATTCGAAACCTTCCAATAACTGCTTCCGGTTAACCTATAAATAGAAACAAGTAGACTTTGTTAATACACATACAAATGTTGGTATAGATCAGCGATTCACAGCCCGTGTTGCACGTCTCTGGGGGTACATGAAAATTATATTGGTAATGGTGGAAATACAGAGAAGTTAAAACAGCTAACCTATTTTAACATATTGTGTCCAATATGCAGTTTGAAATTAACCTTGTAATATATTACTAAGATGCTAGAGAATAAAGAGAAAGACAGCGATAAGAGAGATGGTATAGAAGTAGGTATGAATGCAATTATCAGGGCAGGGGTGTTCATAAATCAAAAGTTTTGTTAAGGTGTAAGAAAAAGAAACAATTTGAGAAGCACCGATAACTAACTCTTAAAGAATCTCATTACTATCTGAAGTCTAGACTATGTGGCTCTGGAATCGACTCCGTGACCCATGTGTTACGCAAACGATAGAGGCAGTTAAATGATATTAATTTCGAATGAATGGAATGATTAGTAGTTTAGGTAAGCTATTGTTGCGTTCAGTGTCTTATCTATTACTGTAATGTCAATGACACAACAAAACGCCAATAGTTTTATAGCTTAAACTTTAAGATTACAAATTCGAAGCCAGCATTCGTAAATTTTAGACATGTTAATAATTTTAATAATAATACGATTAATGAAAAAACAGTAACAGTAACGGGAAAACTTTAAATAAAGGCATACTTCATTGAAGTCTTGTGTTTCCCACATTTGATTTAAAATAAATAATATCTGAAAGAACATTTATAAGGAAAAAACAAAAATTCCTCGTTCATACTACGTCGCAGATATTTGTATTCCAAGGACACAGATATCTTCGAAAATTAGTGAAGATAAAAGTATTGTGAGTAACGAATGTTAAAATACAATTTTCGTTAAATAAATTTGCGTGTTTAAGTCGGCGGGTATTATTCTAAATATATTAATTATATTAGTTTTGTTTTCAATAGCGCTGCCCTTATCAGAGCATATCAATTGTCTATCAATCAATCAATCATAAAATGATCAAAGATAAATAACTTACCGAACATTAACTTCGCGATTGAACAACGTATCGTTTATGAGTAAATAATAAAAATGACTTTCAAAGTTTTTGTTTATTTCATCCCGCTATTGAATAATTACTTTAACATTAGATAATTTTATTTATCGTCGCCGAGGCAAAAGTTTGTATGCCATACAGCCATTAACCGGTGGAAAGTTTATAAAATTTCATAATGCATGTCGATGTATACCAGGGCGTCTATGTAGGATCGCATCATCGCCAGGCCCCTACAGATGCCCACCTTCTCCCTCAGCTTGACGTGCACCGTGTCACCGATCATGGCGGCGGCGTCGGCGGCACCGTCACCGGCGCGTTACATCACAACACAACACTCACTGAACAAGCAACTGTGCAAAACATCCAATTCAGTTTTGAAATTCGCCGGACGCGAGGCAATTTGTGTTGGCGTTACGTCCGTCCGCCAACACTGTTCGGGCGCTGAACGCACTTTTGTAATATACTCACTAATCACTAAATAGTTTTTTGTTTGTTACACGCTTTAGAAAAATACTATTGTCATTATTTCGTTTAAAACTGGATATACGCAGTTTAATTAACTGGCCGGTGAAGTGGTATTATTTTAAAAATGGAATCGTCACAAATAATCGATCTGTTTAAATCGATAGTTATTTAATTGGATTCAAACGTCATCTTTTACGTTCATTTTCTTTCATTCATTGAAGTAACACTTTTCGCGCCAATTTGTTTATATAAAATCCTCAGTGTGGTACGCAAATGCGTGAACACGTATGCACCCGTTGGCATAGTGCTGGGAGACTGTTTATAAATCGTATTTAAAATTCCCTTTTGTCTTAATTGCATATTTATCTTACGACTGACGCGTTCGTTGTTATCGCAACGTCAAATTGATACGACATACGCCTAGCCCTGAGGATTCCATCAAAATTTATTTAAAGTTAGGACAAGTATTAATCCGTTAATTATAAAGTATTAGTCCGTAATTACATATCCGTTCTGAAGCCACAAATATTCAGAAAATTTAAAAAACAACAAAATATATAACATGTTGTTATTACTTAACGTTGACGTTACTAATCTCTATAAAATAGAAAGTTTGCTTTAAGCTGTTAAATTCATAACGTAACAATAGAGATCAAACGTAAAAAAAAAACTATTAGAAAACAAAATACTTAGTGTTCCAAGGACGACTTTTTGTTGTAATACGTTTAACGATTTCTTACTAACACTTAAACTATTGTTTTGGTGACATATTAAGTAATTAACTTGACTGAACACTCAAAATTCGGTAAATATATTGCTTCTGCCATTGAGAAGTCACAAGAGTAGATTTTACAAAACTACATCCCCAAAGTAAGTCGCAGGAGTGTGACGGCCAACAAAGCGGGCAGGGGACAGCTAATTATTTTATAATACCACTACGAAATTTGTTGTTTGTACTAGTAGATACTCTTGAATCCGAGTTAATTCAAGGTCAGAGTACTGACTGCTCCAAGTTACCGGTAACATTCGTATCATGTAAGATATATTGAGATTAAGAATAAAAACTTCTTCGTAAAAACATAATGTTTCCTTTTAAATAACTTGTTTATTACAATTCATTGTGTTCACGAAGTGTTTCCTATGAGTTCATCATCTGGTCATCATACAATTTTTTTTTATTTCAATTAAGTGACGAGACGAGTGGGACGTTCACCTGATAGCAAGAGATACACATAGTGAGTGTAACGGGTCACATTACATCGAATATTTACTTTTATTAATTTATTATTAATTGGATTTATCCACTACTTGCTTTTCCATGAAATATCACGGTTTTGCTTAATTATAATTACGTGGCTTTAAAATAAGCAATTTTGTGCAAATAAAGATTTTGTTTCGTGAATCAGTACTGCGTTCGCAAAAGCAATGTATGCGAAGTACTAGGAAATGTCATTAGAAAAATTAGTTAAATTAATTTTTTCACTTTATTTCTTATAAAAAAAATTATTGTCAATAAAAAGCGTAGACATAAAACAGCGAAATTAAAAAGTCTATTATATATAGAGATTAATGACTCATCACGAGATCTTGGACTACATAGTCAGAAATTATTGGAGATATTGCTTCTGCCATTTAGAAGTCAGCTAAGAATGGATTTAACAAAATTCCTTCCCCAAAGGGAGTTGGGGTGTGTTCAGGTTAGAAAAGTGAGCGGGAAACATCTAGTACTAGCTAACATAAACAGCATTGCAACAGGTGTAAGAATAAAGAAAAGTTTGGAATGTAAGATGTTAAGATTCTTTTTATCATACTCTATAACGTTATAATATAATCTATGACTTCTAATGTAAAACGTTTTAAGTTAATATTAAAATTATAGATATTTATGTTTATATTTTCATTGCATTGTAAAGGTCTATACGGTTACATGCGACAAAAAAGAAAGTTAATAGTTTAGCTCTTATTAAATTTGATTGCCTTATTACCTAGGGCATTAATTTACTAAATAACTAATATCGAAGAAAGAACAGTAATCCTGATTTTCTACGCGAAAATGTAAACAATGGAAAGTGAATTAACATAGAAGACTAACGTAGTTAAACTCAAAAGGACAACATTCGTATATTTATTGGACACAAGCGTTACTATAGAAACAATAAGATGTTTTTAATATATTAGTCTATAGTTGTAAAGTTATTAATCCTTAATGCTTACTACATACACTCACGTATCAAGTCGTTTATCACTGGATCAACAGTTAAATGAAATAATAATCTAATAAACAATTTCAATGGGAATACCGTATTAAAATTTTCAAATAAATATACATAATGATACATTGTTACTATTAAGTCAAACTAAGCATAACTTGTGTATTACGTAAACAATGATAAAGGTGCGTAAGTTTGGAACAACGTATTTCACGTTATACGCCGAAGATTCAACCTCGGTATTGATGCAGCGATCATCGGTCTCACCTGTCCTTTGGGGATGCAACGGCGCAGGCCTGCGATTCCGATTCCTAAATAAATCGATAAACATTTCACAAAAGCGGGGAGAGGAGGAAGGACGTACTGTTATAACATATCATTCCCCGAATTAAATAAATTAAACTGCTAACGTGTCAATAATTGTTTACTTCACGTCGGAACGTTTCCTTGTAATTCGAGAACAATGATGACATCCTTCTTGGCTTACATTCCGCCAACTGTTGACTCCGACGATTCAATATATTTGAATGCACCTAAAAAGACAGTTCGGAGTTAGACTTGGATGTGGACACAAGTGTGAATTGTTATGAAATACTAAATCTTAATAAATAATAATTTTTAAAAAGTCTTTCAGTAACAGTACCTCCCAGCGGTGGGGAGAAATCGCAATTACTCCTCTTTTTACTAATCAACTACCCTTACATTTTGATAGTTACTTGGACTGTTTATAATGTAATTTATATTTCGCTTTATCAGTATTAAATTATATTAAAAATATTAACTGATTTAGAGTATTTCTATTATTGTAGGTAAAAGATATATATTTTATAACATTTCCAAACTTTTATTTAAACAAATATTTTGTTCGGCTTCTATTAACACATTTTCTTTTACATAATGCCAAAAGATTAAATTCCGATTTAATTTACAATGAATAGAAAATTAAAACGCAATATGAAGTCAAAGTTCAACTGCGTATATAAGTATCAAAGCGTTACTGCGCAGAAGCGGAGCCTGGATACAGCCTCCGTAGTCAATCAATAACTACCTCATCCCCTTGTACCTATAAATGCACATGCGGGTTGCAACATAACCAGTGAGAATATAATCACTGTACAGTTACAAATAAATTAAGGATGCCTTTGTGGCGCAAAGGATAACCTAACATTGTGATACACATCACTTCAAACTGGTATAAGATAATGTAGATTTTTTTTTAATTTCGTCATAGTTAAAACTTTCTTAACCTTACTATTAATTGAACTACGGTAATATCACCCTTTTTTTATTTTAACTTGAGGTTATGTCTCATAAATTTTTTTCAATAATTGTAATTACAGTTAAGTAGAGCACAGTAGTAAACGGAATTTATTAATCCTCTGTTAAAACGAATTTGAAATTATTTATACAGTTTTAATTAATGTGTAATTAAAAATTATTTTATTATATTAGAAAAGTTAAAACATAAAAATAATTCAAACACACAACACACGAAGAACGAATGTGAAACATGTTGCGGATAAATCCTGCGCCAAACAAATGCCATGACCTGACCTACGCAATGCTGTCGTGAACATCCAGAACAGGAAACCGACGACACATCAAGCGGCAGTCCTGAAATATGGGCGAGAACCACATATTGCGCAGGTCAAGATTTTGTGACAAACAATGGAAAAGGAACCCTTCAATAGTTGATAAAGGTATCAACTATATAGAAAAAATAATCTCTCCTAAATTTCGTTTCTAGGTTATTTCACGATGTCTTTTATACAATTATAAAATAAACTAAAAAAATTAAAAGTTTTCCTTTTTTTGATATATATAGGTTCAATTTCATTGTTTATTTTTATAAATAAACACTATAACAAATGATTGCAATGTAGTAAAGCTACACGCCTCGCTTTAAAACATGAAGAGGGAAGATTTTAGACCAAAAAAATATAATAAATAAAAAAACAACTCAACAATTACTATTAATCAATACGCATACAACTTTATGCGTTGCGCACACTAAAAAAACTACTCTGACATAATATGTAAACATAGTTTATTAACTTTCTAATTAGAAAATAATATAGAAAAGTAACCAAGTAAAAAATAATGTGCGACATTAGACTTGTGAACACAATGCACTAGAAAACTTTCGTATCCTCTGGAGAGGAAGCGGCGCAGGTCTGGAAGCTGACGCCATTTTAGATCAATAACTCAACAGGTAACGAGTGGAGGGGAGGAAGAGTGGTGGGGAGATGACGGGAATTGCGAAGTTCCTTAAGCGTATTTGATATTAATTATCGTGCAAATGGCGGCCTCTCCGTTATAATAAATTAACATGGTATAATGATAATATAGTAATATTTTCGAAGAGAGATAGATATTATTTTTTTTTTCTTTATTTTGCTATCAGTCAGCTAGACTATGAGCAGATGTGTTGGGAGCTGTTAGGCAGGCGGTCAGAGCAAAATCTCCATCGAGACTGCTCCACTCTGTCAACCGTGTCTATCAAGACTTAGGAGTTGTCGCCTTTTAAGCTATTTATTAGGTCCGGTGTGGTTAGTTGCGTGGCAAGCTTATTAGGATGCATTTCTAGCCTTTTTCTGTATTTCATACTCCAGGTCTTGATCTCCTCTTTAACAGTGGTGATTTTGAGGTGCTCATGAAACTCCGATGCTTTTATAAACCACGGACAGTTGGATATTTGTTTCAAGATGTAATTTTGAACCCGCTGTATGATACTTATGTTAAAGTCATACGTCGAACCCCATAGTTGAATCCCGTATGTCTAATTTGGTTTCAAGAGCATTTCGTAGATGAGTAGCTTATTATCTACTGACAGTTGGGAATTTCTGCCAAGCAGCCAGTACAGTCCTCTGTATTTCAGGTTGATTTCTTCTCTCTTCTTCTGTATGTGTTGTTTCCATACGAGTCTCCTATCAAGGCGTATTCCCAAGTATTTTACGCAGTTTTCTTGCGGGAGTTGTTGAATGCACAGAGTTACTGGCGGACAGTCTCCTCTAGGGACAGTGAAGGTTACATGAACAGATTTTGTCACACTAGTTTTTATTCTCCACTTTGAAAACCAAGTTTCAATTTCTTATAATCCAGTCTGTAGGAAGCCTGAAGCTTCGATTGGGCTATTACTACATGCCAGTACAGCGGTATCGTCTGCGAATGTTGCTAATGTAACGTGTTCGCTTTGTGGTAAATCACATGTGTAAATGGTTTATAAGACTGGGCCCAGGACAGACCCTGCAGTACACCAGCTTTGATTGAGTGAAATGGCGATGTACACTCTTCAGAGACAGAAATAAAAAAATAAATGATGTTCCGAAAAGAAAATTTTGCAATAATTATTGTATATTTCGTTTAATCATAATCGGATCTATGTTCGGTAATATATATCTTATCTACATAAATAATAATATTTAGGTTTCCTTTGTTCGCCGTTAGGTGAATAGTAATGAATGTGTTATTTAGGCGATTGCTATAGTAACGGTTGCTAAAGAAAGTCGGTTGACCGCTAATTTTATAATACAGCTGAAAATGCGGACGGGGACCAACTAATATACAAGTTTATATATAATGAATATGGGTTTTGTTTCTTTACAGATCACGTGAAAACTAGTGAACGTATCGACATGGGTGTATGACCTTTCGGCGCAGAACGATTTGTAGATTTATTTTTTAAATTACATAGACCCTTTGTCATTTTATTTCTTCTGTAAACATTTTTATTTCATATTATACATCCCCTTGTAATAGTAACTGTTGCCATAGAAAGTTATTTCCGGTTACGCTTGCTGTCAAGGAATATTTCAGACAAAATTCGAGTTTAATTTTATATTAAGGCCAGTAAAGCGACTGAAGAAAGGCTAGGCTTTATTTATACTTATGTATATATATATATATATATATATAGCACTTGTCTGGGTTTTGCTAAAGTGCAACGAACGGCGCATGTCTACATGCAGCCTTCTATGTAATCGATTTTTATGGGCGTGGCCGAATGCAAGACCAGGAATAATTTAGCTAAACGCTTTTTCCATTAGAGAAACAAAAAGAAAATGAGACTAACACAAGGGATATTTTGTTTAAATAGTTTATTAAGACATACCTGTGGTGATATACGAGACAAAAAGCTCGGCTTGCCTAACGAAACCGAAGCTGTAAGTCAAGTTTTAATAAATTACGACAAACAATGTTTTGAAATGTCGACGAATATAAAAACGGATAAAATATCTCATTAAATAAATTTTATTACGTAGAAGAATACTAATGTGTGACTATATAGCTACACATTTGGATTATGGTATAATGTGCTCATAAACTATTTGTGACGTACAAACGAAAGATTCAAATCACAAAGATTAGTAATGGAGTTCGTAAATAAACTAATAATTTTTTTTATTAATTTTAATCTACATATATTGACTTTCTAGTTAATAAAAAAGAACACTTCTTTATTCATAATATATGTAAGTACGTTTCCTTAATTATGATCGCAACAATTCAATAGTAAATATTTAAAATAACTACGAAGTTTTCTGCTTAAAAGTAATTTTAACCAGTGTGATATCTAAATGAAAAATACGAACTTTATTTTTCAGTATTATAATAATAGTAACCCAATAATTTAAACGTAACGCTGTATTAAAAAAAAAATTTGTAGCAATAAAATATTTAAAATGGATAAAATTCAAAACATTTTTCACATTACACACTTTTTTTTTAGATTGTAAGTGACAAATATTATTAGTACCTAAGAATATATACACCGTTAACGCCCAGACAATTGCGCAGGACGAGTAGCAACCGAAGCTATAAATCAATATGACGATCTTCCATCTTTCCTCTCCACCTCTCGGCGGGACAAGTACATTCATGCTATCTTTATCTACCCTCTCTCCGCTCTTTGTTCCTCGATAAGGTAAGGAAGCTTAATAAGTAGCAAATAATACAAAATTGCTAGATTGATTGTATCGACATGCCATACAGATGCTTAAAATGGCGGATGTTAAAAATGGCTCCCAAAATAAAAAGTCTAACTCTAAGCAGTTTATAGTAAATTTTTAGCGTTTAATAAATCTAGTAGTGGAATTTTATTAAAAAACTATTTCCGGAATATGTTAGTAAACTTATTAATTTTTACTTTTCTTTCGCAAATCGTAATATGTTAAATTAAGCTCTTTACAGTACTACGGCGTAGACCCGTCTACGCTCACAGACAAATAAAGCGAAGATATTTATAAGTGCAAAAGTCTGTAGTAACCTTTTCAAATCAAGTAATATGTATAGCATTTCTTTTATTAAAGTTTTTTCCTATATAAAAAGCTTAAAAAACATTTCACGTTTACAAAACGAGAGGAGAGAGAACGAACTACGTATCCGTCGGAAGAAAATATGATTGCGCAGGTCAGGATGCCGCCGAGCCACATCACGTCTATTGATCGATATACGAACAAAATAGCGGAATAAAAAAAACATTACGAAATAAATGTAAAAAGGTAGCAATTAAACATTAAAAATGTATTTAAAGGGCCCTATACTATTACTCGATGAGAACTATACATATATTATTTATGAAATATAATCCGATCATGATTAAATACTTATTGTTTTTTTTACCTACAATAAACGGGCAAAGTAGCTATGGATAGTGAAGCTTACTCTCCCAAAATAATCTAGCTTTCATATGTTGGCTGCTGGGAAACATCATCGGATCGAGGGGGTCGACGCCGTTCATAATTCTATTTACACTAAATTACTATATAATACTTACAAATGAGACAACACACTTATATAAAATCACAAAGCTACTGTTTAATTATAAACAGGGAATAAAACCCGAAAAATAAGTGAAAAATACAGAAATCTAACTTGACGTTGACGCACCATCTACCCACCGTCAGTATCCCGACTATTTGTCATAATTTATAAATGTCACCAGTAGCGTTATCCAACGATATTTTTAGAATTAAATATTTACGCCCTGTAGCGTCACAATTGCAAAACACTACGAAACCCTCATAGAAACTTTCGTATTCTCATCTGTACACTTTTTCCTATCTTCAAATTGAGGAGTTGAATTAAGGTTAATCTGGAGTTATGTTTATGAAACATGCTAGTCCTTATTTAAAAATAAACTTTCCTACTTTATTCCGCTTATTCACGTTTCATAATTTACTAATATCAATAGTAGCGTTATCTATTCCTATTTTTAGTATTAAGTTGATGTGGAGTTGTGTTTATGAAACATGCTAGTATTTATTTTAATACAAACTTTCCTGCTTAATTCTGCTTATTCACGATTCATAATATATAACTGTCAATGGTGGCGGCATCTATAGATGTTGACTAAAGCCCACTGGCTCACGATACATTAGAATGATGAAAAATTCTTTTATTATTAACTAGGATACAATTGTCCTAATGAATATATTAAGCTGAGTATTATGCATTATTGATTATAATGTTTTGTCATTAAAAATATAAAAAAAACACTTAGACCCTCATAAAAAGAAAGCCGACTGACTACGATGGCCACTTGGTACTGCAGCTCTCCCCACCGGTCGAAGACCTACAGCGGACCGAAAAGAAGGTGGAAAAATGTGAAAAATGTCAAGAGACATGGTGAAGTGGAGAGGTAAAATAAAGAAAGCTCACGCCACCACCATATGGGATAACATAGGGATAAGAGAGAGAGAGAGGGAGAGAAGGAGAGGTAAAACATTTAATATAGCAATATCACACAAACATCTGCCTAGAGCTATATAGCTTGCTATACAACAAACTTTTACCAAGTTATATAATATACATAAGAGTTCTTTCTGTTTCAATTATGTCATAAATAAACACTAAAATTAAGAAACAACCGATAACGTTATTTCACGAACAATGGAAGTAATTAAGTTATATAATTAATAAGTTAAATAACCACAAAGTAAACTTATCTATGGTCAATTCGCATAATGTAAGTGTTATTTGTTCCAATATTATTTGAAACGTAGCTAGCTTTACGTTTTTATACGTGCATTATAAACTATTTAACATTTTTTTAAATTAATTTATTGTTTGAGAAATATAAAAGTATTAACTAATGTTATCGATTAGATGATCGAAGATTACTGAGTCTCAAGTGGCAATGGGCAAGACACATCGCTTGAAGGACTGACAAGCATCTTTTAGAATATTTTGCCCCCTCTCCTCTATATATATAGTATCACCACAGAAAATAGTACTTTGGTCTTGAAATCTAATCCCTGAATTGAGACAGTTATAATTATATCGAAATTAAAACGAATTTGTGTCCTTATTACAGAACTCGAGCGGCAGCGAGCCAAGGTCGCGCAGCGCGACCCTCGACTCGCTGGACTCGCTGCCCAGCGGTGGATCTGGCAGCCCGCCCACGGAATGGGCGGACGCGGCCACACCGCCGGACTTAGTGTAAGTTACACAAAGTCTATATTACCTTTATCTACATTTAAGTAACTCTGTTCCGGTTTAAAGGGCGCTGTAGCTATTTACCATTAATATTGGGCCGTGGTGCTCGGCTCCGCACGTCCAGTATACTGTGCCTTTGCACCATTTGTAAAATGTGGTGTTACACCAGCGACAGCTACCCAGGCGCTGATCACGGCGCACTCGCCCGCATGCCGTCCGCGCCGGCGCCGCGCTGGGCCCGCCTCACGCCGCCCCACTCCCCGACCACGGTCCACGACCTCTTCAAGCCCAACGACCTGCACTGGGCCGACATCGACTCGAACACTGGTGAGAAATACACTTACCCATACATCGCTCCCGGATGTAACAATGGTATCATAAATGGCTAATCCTTATACCTTTGTCGCAGAGGGCATAGAACTACTGGGCTACTAGAGGTACGACACCGTGCAAGGTCCAAGAATTGGAAAAGAGCGCATCAACGGGTCCATACTCAAGGATAATGATCCATTCGTGTGAGTAATCTTCAACTGTTGTTTGTTCGACCACTTCGTATTACGGAACCCTAAAGTTAGACATGAATTATGAGTGTGTATCTGATGTTAAGTCATCATCACCAGCCGATAGGCGGCCACTGCTGGACATAGACCTTCCCCAAAGATTCCCACATCGATCGGGTAGGGATTCATATGAGGGGATTTCGATAATTTCCCACCACGCTGACCCAATGCGGGTGGGTGGCCGGCCCCTGAGCCTCGTTTGTTGATAAGCAGGGTGCACCACGAGCAGGTGAGGTGGGCTTGGATCCCGTGATGTTAAGTAATTTTGTGTTTCTGTCATTCTTGCAGTAACAAGCACGCGCCGGTGTCGCGCGCCAAGAGCGCTGCCTCCCAGCAGCCGCTCAGTTTCGAGCACAAGTTCCATCTCGACCGACGAGTGTTCCACCACGAAGAGGTAACCGTTACATTTCAATTGATCTCTCGAAAAAGGTTTGTGCCTCACATCCTCCATGTGGTTAAGAAACCATAGTACAGGTCCATGTTTGCCGTTCCTAGGCTAAACAAAGATGGAGCAGTAAGCTTTTCGAGTGGCGCCCGCGTTCCGGTAGATGTAGTGTTGGGAGGTCTCCCACAATGTGGACCGACGATCTGGTGAAAATTGCGGGAACCCACTGGATGCGAACAACGTGGAACCGATCCATCTGGAGATCTTTGGAGGAGGAGGAAGAGAGGCCTATGTCCAGCCAGTGGACGTCTATCGGCTGATGATGATGATGATGCAAAACAAGCTTGGGCGATGAGATCTACACATAATTCAGTTTACCCATAACCTTCTCTTTTAAATTGATCATATCACAGTTTTTTTTTTTTTTTTTATTAACGTGTGAAACAAAATGCTAACGGATTGCACACCCCGTACCAATACTGGGCCGGTAGTGGGGTAGTGTCGGACTCCAACCGACTAAAAAGCTTCACACGGTATTCCATCACATCCGCAAGGAACGCGCGAGGGTCGCGGGATAACGCTTTAAACAGTTCTTCCGCAACCCCCGTTCGGTGCCCGGATCGAACGGGCCCGCCTCGGGGAGGGATGTGAAGCATCCCTCCCAATTGACAAAATCCCTATCACTAACACTAAGCGGCGACGCGTCGGAATACGAGACGCGTCGCCAGATACGCCCCAGGAACCCTTTCCAAGGGGGGCGCCCGATCGACGGCCCTTGTCGGTCGCGGCGCCAGGTTCCTCTGCCTAAGGAGGCAAGCGACGGTCGTGCGCCCGGCTCCGCCCGTTGGCGACGAGCCGTCTGCGCACTGCGACCGCCTCCTGACCCCTCGGCGCCCGCTCTCTGTGACGCTCGGTCTCTCGCTTCTGCGACATAACGATGTCGCAGAATCGGGATACCGCGTCCCATGCCGCCTCGCTTCCGAACATGGTCCGGACCACGGCCGGTAGCGAGAGGTCACTCCCTATCGCCGCTACGAGCGCGGCCCTATCCACCCCGAATTGCAGGCAATCGGCCAAGGTGTGCGACGATGTGTCCACCGGGTGTCCACACTCGTCGCACGCCCCGTCCGTCCTACCGCTACACTGACGCTGGTGCAGA
>JARDWD010000734.1:0-109500 GCA_029034505.1 Ornithoptera priamus
TAGAGGTACGTAATTTTCGCAAAAAAAAATCACCAATTTCGCATTTATTATTTTTTAAAATTGCAAATTTCGCATTTATTTCGCATTTATTATTTAAACACAAAAAATTAATTTAATTAGATTAATACGGATAAAAAAAACCATTTGTTATGTTTATTGTGTGATATGGAACTAAAGTTCAACAAAATACACGATATTAGTACAAATTTTTAATGTAAATTTTTTAATTAATTAAAGGACAACATTGTAGAAATTTCGACATTTGACTCTTTAAGAGTCGTTCTTCGGTCAGTAACCACGACATTATAGATGCTAAAAAAGCGTTCAGCGTCCACACTGTTGGTTGGACTCCAAATACTCTGTAAAGCTGCTTCAGCAAAAGACGGAAAGTTGAATTTTACAGCTAACAATATGTCCTTTACATTGGGAATTTCATTCAAAGAAATAGATCTCCTAATTAATCTATGAAAATTCGAATAACCATCAATAAGTTCATTTTGGGGAATTGCGTGAAAAAAAGGGATTTTTGAAAAGCTGTCTAACAATACACTTATATTTAATGTAGATGAACTTACAGCCACAGATGGGGAAAATAATTGAGCTATGTTAAAGAAAGCCTCGTTTGTCTTGTTCAATTTCATGTGCTTAGAGAGTTTATTAAAACTTTTTTCACTTGCTGATCTTAGCATGTTTTTCATGCATTCTCCATTTTCTTCATCATTATTCAGGCATAAAGAAGTCTTTTCATCAAAATATCCTTGACGTTGTCGTTCAAGCGATGATTCCAAGTCCTCTAATTTGTTCCATAGAAGATGTGCAAATGGATACTTCACCCCTTCTAACTCATCAATCAAATTCATAATTTTAGGACAGAACTCAGAAATAAAAGTCATTTGAATTTTTAGTTTTTGTTTAAATTTTGGTTCAAAGCAACATTCCTTCAAAAATAAAACACTTGAATTTGGATTCTCTAGTTCATCGAAAAAGTCAAGTATATGAACCAAGTATTCATTAAGATATAAAACTGCCTTAAACCAAGAGTTTCACCTGGTAACAATAGGTGCTGGATAAAGTTTAGGCACAAGATGTGGCACATGTTCATTCAAGTATTTTAAAAAGGAACTCTTAGTCTTCCTTGACAAAAGAAAAGCTGACTTAACTTTTGCTACAATCATCATTAAACTTTTTAACAAATCATTAAATTTTTGACATTTATGGTGAATTTCGCATTTATTCTAATTTATGGTGAATTTCGCATTTATTCGCATTTATGGTTAAATTTCGCATTTATTCGCATGTATTTCGTAAATACGAAAATTACGTGCCCCTACGCATGTTCCATTAGAACAGTATAACTATTTAATAATAAATACATTTTTTTTATTATTTAATTTGTGTTATTAACACCAAAAGCCTTCGCTTGGTAGACCAACGATCTGGTGAAAAGCGCGGGAACAGCTGGGTTCGACCAGCACACAGGATCGATCGACGTGGAGATCTATGAGGGAGGCTTATGTCATGACGTGAATTTCCATCGGCTGATGATGACAACAGTAACTGCTAAATTAATTTGCTGCTGAATACTTTTATCCGTAGACACACCTGCAACGCGCAGCAAGTGCTAGAGATTTCTAGAGCTATAATTTTTTGGTTTAATATATGTGTTTACCTTTCTTTTATGAACAATGTACGTTGTCGAGACGATTAATTTTTTTTTAATATCAAGCGTTAACTGCTTTAAAATCCGACTTTTTTTTGGAATCCGCTATCGTCAATAGTATGTAGAGATACGACTTGGGAATCATCTCTAAAAAGTGTACTCGTTTTATTAATCTCCGAAGATTCGTTACCTTGTGTTATTATTGTTAATAGAAGGCGATGATAGCTGTTTATTGTGATGCTGATTAATATTAGTTCATAGTTTTAGTGAAAAAAAAATCATTAAAATTACCGGAATAACCAGATAATTGGTTGAACCTTCTTATCAGAAACATAAATTACTGTTAAATTGAGAACATTACCACTAATTTATTCATCCCTATTTATACCATGAATCGAAGGGAAGATTTTCAGAAAACGTATCTCTCTTAAATTAGCTTTTTGACCCATTTACAAAATGCGGGTGCTTGCAACCTGACCCTTTCAGTGGGTACATTTAACATTACCTACCTTTAAAGACAGTATCACCGCAAACTTTTTTTTAAAAGAAAGTCGATCATCTTTTTTAAGAAAGTAAATTAAATATTTTTAACTAAACATATTATAAAAAAGTATATATGAATAGAAGAATAAAGAAGTATAAAGAGTTAATGAAGAAGATTTGAGAAAGATTATAGCTAGAGGTACGTAATTTTCGCAAAAAAAAATCACCAATTTCGCATTTATTATTTTTTAAAATTGCAAATTTCGCATTTATTTCGCATTTATTATTTAAACACAAAAAATTAATTTAATTAGATTAATACGGATAAAAAAAACCATTTGTTATGTTTATTGTGTGATATGGAACTAAAGTTCAACAAAATACACGATATTAGTACAAATTTTTAATGTAAATTTTTTAATTAATTAAAGGACAACATTGTAGAAATTTCGACATTTGACTCTTTAAGAGTCGTTCTTCGGTCAGTAACCACGACATTATAGATGCTAAAAAAGCGTTCAGCGTCCACACTGTTGGTTGGACTCCAAATACTCTGTAAAGCTGCTTCAGCAAAAGACGGAAAGTTGAATTTTACAGCTAACAATATGTCCTTTACATTGGGAATTTCATTCAAAGAAATAGATCTCCTAATTAATCTATGAAAATTCGAATAACCATCAATAAGTTCATTTTGGGGAATTGCGTGAAAAAAAGGGATTTTTGAAAAGCTGTCTAACAATACACTTATATTTAATGTAGATGAACTTACAGCCACAGATGGGGAAAATAATTGAGCTATGTTAAAGAAAGCCTCGTTTGTCTTGTTCAATTTCATGTGCTTAGAGAGTTTATTAAAACTTTTTTCACTTGCTGATCTTAGCATGTTTTTCATGCATTCTCCATTTTCTTCATCATTATTCAGGCATAAAGAAGTCTTTTCATCAAAATATCCTTGACGTTGTCGTTCAAGCGATGATTCCAAGTCCTCTAATTTGTTCCATAGAAGATGTGCAAATGGATACTTCACCCCTTCTAACTCATCAATCAAATTCATAATTTTAGGACAGAACTCAGAAATAAAAGTCATTTGAATTTTTAGTTTTTGTTTAAATTTTGGTTCAAAGCAACATTCCTTCAAAAATAAAACACTTGAATTTGGATTCTCTAGTTCATCGAAAAAGTCAAGTATATGAACCAAGTATTCATTAAGATATAAAACTGCCTTAAACCAAGAGTTTCACCTGGTAACAATAGGTGCTGGATAAAGTTTAGGCACAAGATGTGGCACATGTTCATTCAAGTATTTTAAAAAGGAACTCTTAGTCTTCCTTGACAAAAGAAAAGCTGACTTAACTTTTGCTACAATCAATCTTTAATTCCTTAAATTACTTTATAACAAATCATTAACATTATTGACATTTATGGGCCCAGCACTGATAATGAAGAATACGTTCTCCAATTAAAATTTTCATAAAGTTCAAAACAAGCAGACATATAACGTGCAAGTCGGCTACGCATGCCTTCTACTTGAGAATAGTATAACAATTTCATAGTCATTTATTTTATCAATTATAGATTGTGAACATGTTGTGCATTAGTAGTATCAAGAACATTTCACTTGGTAGACAACATTTCTGAATTGTTCGAGATCAGTAGTTTCGACCAACATACGGAAAATCACGTGCTCCTACGATGTTCTATCAGACAGTATTCATCTGCTGATGATTACGATTGGCTTATATTTTTAATTTAAGTTTGCACAAAATCTTTCTCAGATTTTTCACGTAAGAGCAACAATTTTCTCGTCAAAGCGTCAGCAGATGGAAGCATACCTGAATCCGGTACATATGTTATCAGAACAATGTACGTACGGCTGGATGATCCATTTTTTGGAGTTATATCAAGCGTTAATGTTCACAAATCCGACTGTTTATGGAACCGCTATCGTCAATAGTATTAATTTTCATCTTGGAACTCATCTCTAAACAGTGTACTCGTATTATAATCTCCAAAGATTCGTAGATTGCTTATTATTGTTAGCTGAGTACAGGCGATTAGATAGCTGTTTATAAATGTGTTGTCAGATTTAATATGTTTGTTCAATATCCGTTTTAGTCGCCATCAAAATCGAATATTGCAGAATTACGGCAATAATCGATAATTGGTTGAATCGTCTTATCAGAAACATAAATCTACTGTTAAAATTGTAGAACATTACTATCTTTAAATCTTTATTCAGTCCCTATTTATACCGTGAATCAGAAGGTTATGAAGATTTCGTGCAGAAAACGTGATCTCTATTAAACATTAATCGTATTGACAACATTTACAAATATAGCGGTGTGAACCAGTAAGGTAGATTTGAAAACTTTCTTCTATCAGCTCTTTTAGTGTTTGAAACATTGAGTCGATTACCTACCTTTAAAGACAGCTATCACTGCAAACGTTTATTACAAACGAGTTGTAACGTCGATCATACAAAATATTTTTTTAAGAAAGTAAATTAAATATTTTTGAACTAAACATATTATTAAAAAGTATATATGAATAGCATTTATTCGAATATATAGTTAAAGCATATATAAGAGTTAATGAAGAAGATTTGAGAAAGATTATAGCTAGAGGTACGTAATTTTCGCAAAAAAAAATCACCAATTTCGCATTTATTATTTTTTAAAATTGCAAATTTCGCATTTATTTCGCATTTATTATTTAAACACAAAAAATTAATTTAATTAGATTAATACGGATAAAAAAAACCATTTGTTATGTTTATTGTGTGATATGGAACTAAAGTTCAACAAAATACACGATATTAGTACAAATTTTTAATGTAAATTTTTTAATTAATTAAAGGACAACATTGTAGAAATTTCGACATTTGACTCTTTAAGAGTCGTTCTTCGGTCAGTAACCACGACATTATAGATGCTAAAAAAGCGTTCAGCGTCCACACTGTTGGTTGGACTCCAAATACTCTGTAAAGCTGCTTCAGCAAAAGACGGAAAGTTGAATTTTACAGCTAACAATATGTCCTTTACATTGGGAATTTCATTCAAAGAAATAGATCTCCTAATTAATCTATGAAAATTCGAATAACCATCAATAAGTTCATTTTGGGGAATTGCGTGAAAAAAAGGGATTTTTGAAAAGCTGTCTAACAATACACTTATATTTAATGTAGATGAACTTACAGCCACAGATGGGGAAAATAATTGAGCTATGTTAAAGAAAGCCTCGTTTGTCTTGTTCAATTTCATGTGCTTAGAGAGTTTATTAAAACTTTTTTCACTTGCTGATCTTAGCATGTTTTTCATGCATTCTCCATTTTCTTCATCATTATTCAGGCATAAAGAAGTCTTTTCATCAAAATATCCTTGACGTTGTCGTTCAAGCGATGATTCCAAGTCCTCTAATTTGTTCCATAGAAGATGTGCAAATGGATACTTCACCCCTTCTAACTCATCAATCAAATTCATAATTTTAGGACAGAACTCAGAAATAAAAGTCATTTGAATTTTTAGTTTTTGTTTAAATTTTGGTTCAAAGCAACATTCCTTCAAAAATAAAACACTTGAATTTGGATTCTCTAGTTCATCGAAAAAGTCAAGTATATGAACCAAGTATTCATTAAGATATAAAACTGCCTTAAACCAAGAGTTCCACCTGGTAACAATAGGTGCTGGATAAAGTTTAGGCACAAGATGTGGCACATGTTCATTCAAGTATTTTAAAAAGGAACTCTTAGTCTTCCTTGACAAAAGAAAAGCTGACTTAACTTTTGCTACAACAATGTTTAATTCCTTAAATTCACTGACAAAAACATCACCAACAAGATTGATTTTATGGGCCCAGCACTGATAATGAAGAATACGTTCTCCAATTAAAATTTTCAAAAGTTCAAAACAAGCAGACATATAACGAGCAGAGTCGGATACCAAGCCTTTTACTTGAGAATAATCAATTTCATAGTCTTTGAGTGTATCAATTATAGATTGGGAACAGGTTGATGCATTAGCAGTATCAAGAAAATTTACACTTGCTAAAAAACATTCCTGAATTGTTGAGTCAATAGTTTTAAACAAAACGGCAAAAACACATCTCCCTTGTTTATCAGAAGTTTCATCTGCTATGATTACGATTGGCTTATTTTTTAATTTAAGTTTCACAAAATCTTTCTCAGATTTTCCACACAAGGGCAAAAATTTTCTCCTCAAAGCGTCAGCAGATGGAAGCACACCTGAACCCGGTACATATTTATCAAAAAAATCACGCACGGCTGGATGATCCATTTTTTGGAGTGGTATATTAGCTTTAAGACACATATTCACTGTATCCTCTATAAAAGTATTATTTTCATCTTTAACTCGTTTCTGTTTCTCGAATACTTCAAACATTGTAGATTGCCTTTTCTTAGCTGAGGCACAAGGATTAGAAACTTTTTTTAAATGTGTTTCAGATTTAATATGTTTCTTCAAAGTATCCTTTTTATCGCCATCCAAACGAATATTGCAGAATTGGCACATAATTATATTCGAATCGGCTATATATAATCCATCTTGTAAAAATTCTAAAATTCTATCTTTCAAATCTTTCTTCGGACGTCCCATTTTAGGGGTGAAAAAAAAAATTTTATGAATATTTCGTGCCGCAAAAGGGTCACAAATAAACATTAATCGCACGCAACAACCACAAATATAACGGTGTGAAACAAGTAAGGTAGATTTGAAAACTTTCGTTCTATCAGCTTTTTTAGTGTTTGAAACAATGAGTCGATTGCTACGTCTGAATCAACTTCACTCAAGTTCAATACAAGCGAGTTGTAACTTCGATATACAAAATAATTTTGTTTCATCATACAAAAATCATTAAATTTTTGACATTTATGGTGAATTTCGCATTTATTCTAATTTATGGTGAATTTCGCATTTATTCGCATTTATGGTTAAATTTCGCATTTATTCGCATCTATTTCGTAAATACGAAAATTACGTGCCCCTAGTTATAAGTATAGGCTATGAGTATTGTGTATTTTGAGATTGTCGTGAACAGGTACGGTGCTAATATATTCTTCGTCTGGGTTTCCCGAAACAATAGGTATCTGATTAATTTTAAATACTTTAGGAGTATACATATTGCGATTTAAAATAATTCAAACTGTTTTTAATCAAGCACTAAATAAAGACTAATTGTTTATATAAGTAAAAACATTTACTTTTTGAGGGGATGTTATGATAATTAAATAAGACTATAATGTTGGAAACTTGTTGAATTTGTAATGTTTATATTAGTCTACTGCTGAACATAGGCCACTTCAATCGTTTTCTTCGTTCTGCTTGTTATGTGGGTTGCTTCTCGCTGGGCGATCTGATATGTCCGTATGTCCTACCGATATGCTCGTTCCTGGTTCGATCGTATAGAAAAATATCTAGCATACCCTATACCTACCACGATCTTCATAAAACAAGTCTTCTATATTATTACAAAATGAAATACATGTTGTTTGTGTTATTAATAGTAATAAAAAATATTTTTAATCGCAAATAATTATGTGTCATTTGAAAATTGAAAACACTGCGTAATAACATATTTACAAGCAGCATACTGCTTGTAAATATGTTATAAGTTCGGTTGCACAGTTAATTTTGGGTGTCACTGTCGGTGACAGGTGAGTGTTGGGTGTCGACGCGCACGACAGCTTGTAGTAGAAATGTGATGTATAACGACGGGCGGGCGCTGTTTGTACGAAATGTGAAATATTAATAGAGAACGTAGCAAATCTTTTTTTTAAAAAAAGCAATGTATTCAAATACCAACCGATGAATGTCAAGAAAATTCCAAACTATCCTTATAGTGTATAAGACATATTTTATGTACTTGGGTCATGTCTTGGATGACATTGATCGAGCGAACTGTACGAACTGATCCAAAACTGTCATAATTTTCAAATCTCGTTAAGAAGCTTTAACTTTCAAATTACTTTTGGAATAAATTTAACACATGTATATGTTAAATTAAAGTTCTACGGAATTGTTGCTCCAAAACTATGAAACCATTTTTATTTAGTTTCCACTTGAAAAGATAATCGACTTGGAGGGATCTTAGATTGGCTAGTCATTGAAAAAATATTTGTTCATCAATAATTATACATTTATAGAGATTCCAACGGCAGTATTACCTATTTATTTTATTTATGTTAGCGAGTTGGAATTTCTCTATACGCTCTATAGTTCATTGTACATTTTATATACTTGCTTTACTACGGATTTCTATTCGTACGGGTATACAGATTACACGAAAACATAAAAAACAAGTCCCAAAATGAAACGTTTCATTTCTACGATCAACGTGTTGTTTGAAGCAATTTGCAAAAGCAAATTGTTCCGAAAGTTTTTCACATTTCCGCGCTCTCCATTTTTTACGAGGTAAAAATAAATGTATCACGAATGTTACAATTCTTTTTAATTTCGTTTCAAAAATTGAGAACACGAAAGAAATTTTCGTTGCATGTTATGTATAATATAATAAATTTTACTAATAAAGCGTTTAGTTCTGAATTATATACAGTTTAATAATAATTTCATGAACTTTTAGCTATATTTTTAATGCACTCTTTGGTGTCTTCTATAATGAACGATTGAATAATTTGCGCACAGTATTTATAGTTGCAATCTGTTCGTCGTTATGTAAAGTTTTAATCCTCGTCGCTTCCTTGAATAAAAAAAAATATTATATCACAAAGAACAAATGTTATGCTTCCCAGGTAGTGACAAGTAAAGAGGTACTACTTATTCCTATTCATCAATAAAAGTATTTTACTGTTAAAATATGGTTTTGATCTGTACGTTTGCTTCGAATATATTTTGTGTGCCAATATTTACTTATTTGGTGCTTTCGAAACACGAAGACGCTTAGCTACAAGAAGAAGATTAGTGATGCACTTGTGAAGTTCTTGAAGTGAAAAGCTTGTTTTTTCACAAGTGTTCTCGTCCAAAATACTTTGAAACTTTACTGTTTCTTATTAACTGTTATGGTGTGTACCTTCCTATACAAAGTTTTTTAATTAAATTAAAATTTTATTCACTTAAAAAAGCTTACTACACAGTATTACGAGTTCTAACGTTAATTCTAAAATCGATAGTTCCCACATCATGTAGTTTAGATTCTGTATCTATACTTTTATTAGTGGTAGATCTCTGTTGCCGGAGACCGTCCAGGTGAGTATCACCGCAGAGCCTATATCTGCAATATTCAATGGAAAATATGTTTACTTTTAAAATTTTTTGTACAGAGCCTATAGAAAACCACTTCCGAAGATTGTAGTGTCGCATTTTCTAAATTGAACAGAGTCAAGTATCGAACCGCGCTTATGTCGGGTCCGGTAGTTTTTAAATGATACTCTACATTCTGCATCAAGAAATACATTAAAATTTATCGTCATTTAATATACTTTATGTAGTTTTGTTATTATAATATATAAAGAAACTTCTTCAATGACTAGTTCGCTTTTCTTTAAACAAAGTGACATTGACTTAACAATGCTCGTCTGTTTCTTAGGACGTACATATATTCCTATTCTCTGATGGTGATAGCGCTTCGTAGTTATTTTGACTTATTAAACTCATCTGATACTGGGCTCACGGACCCAGGCACATAGCGTATTAATACATGTACTATTTTTATTTGCAGCGTACCATTAAATGAAATATCTCATAATACGTACAGTGTTTTAAGTTGTTGTCAAATCGTACTTAGAATATGGTTCTTGTTATCTGATTCTGTTGTTATGTAATCTGTTAATATTTTAATTGTTTTTTCTTAAAATTTTTTGACAAAAGAAAAGCTTTCGATATTGTTTTTTTTTAATATTAAAGCTCGATTTAATTTTAAGTCGTAGTGTTTTTTTTTCAGATAGAAGCTGTCCTCGTCCAACTAGTTTTTCCAGACAATGAAGAATTTAAGATTTTGCAATTGGGGGAAAAAAGTACAAGGTATTTTATAGTATCGAAAATAGGATTTTTTCTCTTATTAAAAAATTATACGTATAGTATATATAAATTGTACATACAAAATTGTTTTTTCTACCAATTTCAACACTATTTGAAATATTATTTTTCTCATTGTTAGCAGTTATTAATGTACGATAGAGTATACGCATAAATTAAATAAAAGCACGGGAAAACTTTATTTATAAGAGCTTCGCGTTTAGATCGAATAATAAAAGTTCAAATAAGCTAGCTTTGTTAACATGTCATAGTTTATTAAGACGTTATTTCGAGCGTATCAAAATAGCTGTTTGGTGGTATCGGTAGTCTAAAACAAATTTTTTAACTAAATTAAATTACTCTTTTACTTACATTGAACTAATACCAGGCCTTGTTAAGTGACAAAAAGACTGGATAGTGAAGCGCGTGCCTTGAATACCCTAGATTTTATATGGATACATTCGGAACACAGTACTGTTGATATAGCGACAGACAGTATGCTGTGTTAGCTAGCCAGACATTTGAGTATATTATTACATTCTAGTAATATAAGCACCCAATAAAAATCACATGCATATTTACTACTAAACTAATTCGGAAGCACCCTAAAAATTTTACTTACATATTGTAATAAAAATATTTATTACGACTCCTCCTCTCGTGTCTACCGCCGCAGGCGTGCTTTAGTTTTCTAGGTTAACGACAATAGCACCTAGTGAGGCGTGGAAAAACAAATCTAAAACAGTATAAATTATAACCTATCACGCTCACTAGCAACATTCGTTTCACTGAAAATTCCATAATATGTAAAAATAATCGCCTGAAAATAAATAATTGTCACATTTTTGTAACGATTTTTAAAATTTTAATGAATTTCCTACAACGAAATATAAAATATTATGTGATATAATATGTGAAGAAAATTAAATTAAGTGAAGCATAGTTTTGTCCAGTAATTAATACTAACGATAAATAAAAAAAAGCTTTAAAAGCAGGAGTAAATATTAAAATTTGTTTAAAAGGAAAAAGGTGCTTTGCTTAGTGCTGGAACGTGATTTTTTTTTATCTTTTCACCGTAAAATTCATTAGTTTCACAAAGGTGTGGTTATTACAATGACAAAGGGTCGTTTAGCCAAAACCGTGAGGTAGATGAAGCGCAGGTTACGATGCCGATAAGGCACGAGCTACCACTATCGCCGAGATTGCTTTTCATCCACGGGCCTCGACCTCGCTGGTCTAAGCGCTCTTACCTACATCCACTGTCATTCTTTCTTCTGAATTAAATATTAAATAAAAACTACTAACTTTTAATTTAAATAACGGCTGTTATTAAATGGTCCGTAGAATTTATAAAGTTTGTTCAAAATATATTAACTTAAAAAAAAACACTTGGAAACAGAATTCTGCATACCGTGTTGTTGCATAAAGTTTGAGCGAACTGAAAGGAAACAAATTGTCAACATTTTATTTTTATTACGTTAGGCCGCTTTTAAACGAGAGCTTTCACTCGGCATCTATAAATTGCTGACGAGGTGGCTGCAGTTTTGTTGAAGCTACATATAAGCAAATTGGATTAAGTGCTTTTCAGTGGTATATTAATGTTTCAATTCTTTTTATTTGTTTAACACTCTTTAATTTATATAAAAATTGGTTTTTGTAATTTTTTTACATTTTATTAACGTTGAAAGATCAGGTAACCAATTAGAGCATTTTTTTAATTTACCAATACAAATGTAAAGGTTTTGTTTAAATTTGTTCAAACCGTGATATTATTTTAATATTTATGAGAGAATTTCAAGGTGACTCGCATAAATTACGCAAAGAAACCTTTGAAGAATATTTTGTACATAAATACCAGTCCAGTCCGCCGAATCAAAAAAAAATTAAAATAAGATTTTGTAAAAGGAAAGTGGAAGTAGGAAAGTAGACGTGATAGGTAGAGGATAGGTAGAGGTTGCTAAATAATAAACTGAAATTATGTTTGGGATCGAAAATTGGTGGGTATTATATAATAATATTGTATGAATAAGTAGAATATTAAATTGACTGAGAGGTTCGGTAGACTATAAACTTTCATTAATTTATAGTTGTTTTATATTATATACACATTTTATTTGGTATAGAAATTTAACCATTAATATACTTTGTAAGGCTAGTCAAATTTTTCAAACGTAATATTGATAACGCTAGTTTAATTTGCCTACGAAATAACAATTTTCATATTTGATACAACCACTGATTTTTTAAATGGAGTTACTAAATTGGAAACGTGTTTAATTAATTATATTGAATTTATCGAAACAATATATCTTACTTTTAACCTACTTTACTGGTAGGTAACACCGCATCTTCTATTCCAAACAGTAATGTGCAAACATTACTGTGTTCCAATTTCAAGGGAATTGTAGCTAGTGAAATTACTGGGATAAATCTTAACGTCCTACGTCTCAAGGCGTTGTTATATATATATATATATATATATATATATATATATAACATGGATAGTTAACCCTAACTGGCACAAGGTTTACCCTTTATTTTACAAATCTTCCATCCAATTGGCGTCTGGAAAAGATAGCTGTTACCAATGGGATTGCTTATGTCTATCTTAAATGATGATATTTTATTTCTTGTGCAATTAATGATATATATTACCCTATTTTATGATGTCAATATATTTAAATTATTAAAATATCTGTTGAATTAAATGTATAGATCCATTTGAGCCTTGAACACAGATAACTTTTTAGAGTCAGTCAATTTTTTAAATTCATTGTCTATAAAGAATGGTATTGCCGATGACAGGGAACTTTTAGCCCATCGTTAGTCATTATTTGACCTGTTACTTAACAAAATTGACGTCATAACGGGAAAGAAAGGTAAAGTAAGTCGGGTTTTATAATTTTTCTTTCCATGGATAGTATTTAAAAACGACATGCGTTTTTTGAACTGTGATAACCGTATGTAATGATTTAGATAAGTACTAAAAAATATGCCTCTGATATTGCATAAAATATGAAAATTTTTAGAATACAAATTACTTAAGACGACGAACAATGTAAAAGTATACGACCAGAAAACAATTTAAACACAATTGAAAGTACATTAAGAGAATCTGATGGAAAGACGAATTAGGCTTCCACGTTGGTAAGTTACAAGTAGTTTTATTTCAAATAGTCGTTACAGATCGCGTGTCAACTGCTAAGTTAGCGATTGTGGCGGCGACGTTCGGGGCATGGCGTGCTGGGCGGCAGTATCTGTACAGGCACGCGAATATTGCACAAAGCGTTGTGCAGTGTTACCATCCGCCGCTTCAGCGCCACAATTCAGTTTGCACGTCACTCCGCTATCGTGCTTCCGGCATTTGCAGCGTACACGTTAGCTCGCCTATGAACTAATGTAAATATACTGAACGGGGGTGAACAACCCCATAATGGACTTTAAACATCGAATTGTAGGTTGCATTTGTGCGCTTTAAATAATTTTCTTCAGAATTAAAAACGGATAAGTAAACTTAGGTTCGTAGTAGCTTTCTGGTTAGTTGGTAGGTTTTTTGAACCTCCTAGCTAACACTAAATCTGTTGCTATAATAGCATCGCGGGATAACGGCTATTAAGATACGAGAGTCAAAGTATTCAGGGCGAACTACACCGACGTCGACCTTCGTCACTTTAAAATACCAATATCATGAGAGATTTGGGTTAAATGTTAGCCCTTACATTGTAGACAAAAATATCTTTAAAATTATCTGAAATTACTGCGATAATGCGTCTTGAGACGGACTAAAAATGCGAGATTTATCTTAAAATTCATAATTTAATATTATTTAAAATATTTGTCATTCTTTGTCTTTCTGTTCTTTTAAAAATAAGTAGATCGGGTGAAGATAATACTAAATAAGTTTTTTGCTGAAAGCATTTAAATAGGTAATGCGTACATTTTATTAGAGGGACTAATATTCCACAATACGAACAGATGGAACTTTAAGAAAACGTAAATTTGTATAGGACACTAATAGTTTTCTATAACTTTGTTGTTTGCGTAATATTAACAAGTTTACGCCCACTGAATACATATCAAATGGGGATTATTCGGGCCCTGGCTTTCGACGACGGGTGTTATGTACACAACAGATAATCGTATTATTATATCCCTTTTGGTATTCTATAGCT
The DNA here is from genome assembly GCA_029034505.1 of Ornithoptera priamus. NCBI lineage: Eukaryota > Metazoa > Arthropoda > Insecta > Lepidoptera > Papilionidae > Ornithoptera > Ornithoptera priamus. The sequence continues at coordinate 14,301 of JARDWD010000734.1, forward strand.
GTAAATAGAATGAGTAACCCGTGACCTGGGGCATGTCTGAAAATTACGGTTTACATTTCGTTTTACATTAAGGTACATCGAAATATTTGAGACCACTGTAAAGACATTGATTACACTAACAAACCTTTAATTTTATCTATGACTGTATAATATTGGCAGATTTATTATTATTTTTTATCATAACGGCGGTATCCACTGCCGTTGACCGATTATAGCAACGTAAATTCCTTTTGTAGTGTGTTTGTGTGATTATTTAACAAAGTATACTGATACCCCTCAAATTATAGTGATCTGTGCCCGACAAATTCGTTATAAACTCGTCTCCGCTCTACTCGTTAACCTAGTAATTTCACTAGATATAATGCTCTTTAAACAGGAAAATAGTAGTATTTGTACACTGTTGTATGGTACTATCCACTGCGGTGGTTTTTGGCAGTCTGGAAGTAGATCTTTTAAAGTAAATAGTAATTTTAGGGTTTAATTGTGATGACAGAGCTTGGAATTTTATTTATCACCATTGGTGTAAAAGGTGGATAATAACTAAGGAAGAATAATTAAAATATAAATTAATGTATACATTGATTGAAATAATTTAATAGTATCAAGTAATGAATTAATGACTTAAGACGAAGAAACGCATCATATTAAGCAAAAATTGTTGAAATAAATTGAATATATACTGTAAACGTGGTTTGTGTGTTAAATCGCGAAGGCAAAGTAAACACTTTCCTGGGATTTGCGATTGCTTATGTGGTTGATGTGACGGTTTAAGCGACGTTTACCGTAGCGAGTTTCCCCAGTTTGTTATTATAAAAAACAAGCTCTGTGATACTTTACTATTTATTGTTTATGATTATTATAACTATAGTTTTCCTAAAATTAGTTTTTTTTTGTTAATTTCAATACAGAAATGCGTTACTTTGATAGTGGCGTGTTTTCGTTATTATATTAAAAATGTTGAAATTCTCGATCCAAAGTATCCGTGTCTAAGTCTGTAAGTATATAAGTTCGGCTGAACCATAGTTTAGTTTAGGTTCAGCATAACTTAGTTTAGTAGATTGGAGGCTACTTTTTCTTTTCCAATCTGTCATGCAGATAAATAATAAACTAATTTCACGTTGTTTGAGATTTCAAAACAGAAAATTTTAAAAAAGTATAAAGAATTAACAGTTCATTATTGTCTTAAATTTTTTCATAATCTATCTTTGAGGCTATTGGATTGTAAGCATTCTAACATCCCACAAGTTTAATGTTACAACATAGTTCTATACATTAATAGTATAGAGTAGTCATGAAAACACAGTCGAGTATTAATAATAAAAAAAATACCCTTTTGTAACAAAACAAAGACAGAATATATGAATCAACAATGCTGACTCGGTGACTAGATTTAATTTGTTTCTTGGAGAGTGGCTCTTCGGCTTCACTACAAAGCTTACTCGACGGACTGTAGTTATTTTTCTTTCATATCAGGCCGAATTTTTGAGGCCGGGAATATCAAAGCTTGTAAAGATTTATTATTTGTTTATTTATAAAACAATAATTATAAACATTGTCATGATTAGCCTTCGTTACGTGATCTTTAATACTAGAACAGAAGTGTATTTAGCAAATGCTCAATATGTAATTGAATAATTATCTAGACATTATCGCAAGTGTTAAGCTTTTTTATATTACAAGTACTGCCTATAACACGGAGGGGCTAATAATGAATATTAAATTGAACTTCATGGTTAGATATAAAATGGTGTATCTCGTTACCTAAGTAATTTCGTCGGTTACAGTGTACTTTACAACGAAACGGAAAAAAGTGCACAGCACCGCATGGCAGCAGAAACTGATGTTGTGGTGTTACTTATTTAGATGGTCACTTTGAATGCTTTACTGTTAAATTTATTACAAAATATTTAAGAAATTTTGCTATCAGCAAATTCGCTTTTTCAATAGATTCTATAAAAGATACGTTACAACCATTTTAACATAGGAATCACAAATGAAATAATATAAATGGTAATAAAAGGTTACCCTTATTATTGCAATGATACTTGTGTCTACAAATTTATAACGTAAAGTGAAATCAATACCCATTAAACTCTAATTTGAACAGAATAAAGTTGAATAGCATAATAAATACAAAGGCGATATTTTTTTATTCTACGAAGAGATGCAACGAGCAGGACGTTGACATGATGGTAAATGACATGCTTGCTCATAACAACGTGGCACTAGCTAAGATGATATACACTGAATAACATCGTGTTCGTCGTCTTGAAGTCTCGTTACCCCAGTTATTTTACTAGCTACAGCGCTATTCAAATTGGAACACAGTAATATTTGCACACTACTGTTTAGCGGCTATAATAGGTGCTGCGGTGGTACCTAACTAGACGGTCACCAGCAACAGAGACCGGCCACCAGTAACATTTAAATACTTTTATGTTTTTTGGCAAAACATTGTTTAATATACAGATTTAGTTCTTTGTTAAAAATAAAAATATAATAAAGTAATTATCACGCCTTGAGAATGATTATAACTGTAAAGTAACACTCCCCTTCAATTAAAATACCTGTTGAGTGCTTTGAGGTCAAAACGTCGTGCACGTCCTTTCATTACTTGCGTGTATACGCAACACTACAAACGAACTGTGTGTGCTTTACTGAGATCTTTGACTGCATGCCATGTTTGTGAATCATGAAAATGACCGGGACATGTAACTTTACCCCAACACGACGAAGGCCAACAACACTTTGATGTTGCCTTTACAAACAGAAACGTTTGCTTGTCTGCCGAGAATTTAATTTGTTATTATACAATATTGTATGTAGTTGGGTAGGTTTAAGTTTAATACAAAGTTATCTCTTTCAAATATAATTATTTCTATTTAAAACTATACATCGATAGTTCACTGTTACAAGGATTTGAAAAATGTTTAGTTTTGTACAATTGATAAAATGATAATAGCCAACATTAAATATTAAAAGATTTAATCGTTTGCTTAAAGCCCTTTATTTATTTGTACGAATTGGTTGGCGTACGTGTAGTTATAACTACACGGACCATTAATAAAAGTAATTTACTAAGAACAAAAATTTAACTAAAATTGTTTTGAAACGGGATCTGAAACCTTTACTGATAATATTATTGGTCATTATGATTTTTGTTACAAGATATGTAGTATTTATTTTAGATCCCTACCCGTCATAAATTCCTCTAAAATTCAAAATGAAATTATGTAGTGAACTGAACATTTATAATAAAATCTAATATTCAATTTCAATAATTGCGAAGGACAACCAATAAGAAGTATAGGCTATAATATTGTAGGTGAATAATAACACCAGCATTAAGTTGGTATGGCTCGCAGATAAATTTTGTAACGTTGCAAGATTGGGGTGGGGAAGGAAATGCTTTCTACAAATGCGACCCGAGCGAGGGTATTTCAATTGCATATTTAACGAGGAGTCGCAAACTTCTGGACGCGCCGAGACGGCACTAGACGGCAGCAAGGCACTTACAATTGCGTAAAATATTTTTAGATTTTTATTTGTACATTGTTGACCGAGATGTAAAAATTAAACAATATTATAAAACTGTTTCTTTTTTTGTAAAATATATTTCTTAAATTAAATGTTATTAGTATCTCTCAATATTTAGTTATAAAGAAAATTTATCGAGCCGGGATAACTTTCATATAACAATACCGGTGTATTTGCATACAGGATCAGGATTATTATTGTACACAAGCACTTGTGTTAATATTCACTTGAAGCGTAGGCAGCACGTAACAAGCTTTTAAAGCCATTTACTGCTGCCGTTCGACAACGGCATCGGATCAGGAGATAACCTTAATTGAATTGTAGCGAGTTTCCGCTTGAGTTACATCATAATATTTGGACTCTCTGGAGACATGTTCAAACTTACAACTAAACTAATTGCAGCAATGAAGTAAAATTTACTCTGTATAAAAGAATTAGAGCAACACCTATGTAACGATGTAGGTTAAAGGAACGTAATATATATCAACGGATTTATTTATGAAGTTATAAGGGAAAGAAATAGCTCATAACTGTACTAATAATTTATAATTAGCAGAACCTAGTTTAATGTGTAGCGGAAGCCGGCTAATGATTTTTTTATTTTTTAGTTCTAAGGTGACATGTACAATCTGATGATGTGTGTATTATCCTAACTTGCGCGACATTGTTATAGGCGCCTAATATCTATCCGGATGATCGTTCTACACTCCTCGTCAATTCATCGAATAAATGAAATAAATTATTAATTTAATTTAAATTTTGCCTTCATTTTTATGTCTATGGAAAAGTGTCACTTTACTTTATATTTTAATGTTAGCGTGACTAACGTTAAAATATAAGGGAAAAATTGCCATGGGCCTATGACCAAAAAGTTAAATCATGGAAAGTAATATCCAGTAATAACTAAGAATTGCTTAATTGGAATTTATAACTGAAGTTGTTAAAGCCGAACGAGCCTCGTAATGCAAGATAACTCTTGTCGTCATCTTACCAATTAAACTTTGAAATTTGGGGTGAAAGGCATTACCAAAAATTAGTTCAAGTTTCATTTAATAATATAATTAACATAAATATTTGATTTTGTATAATCACCAATTTAGAGCACTAATATGATTATTAAAAGGTTGTAAGGACAAATTGTTCTATTTACTGTTCATCAAACATGTGGTACATTATATAATGAACAAATTCATTACATATTTCCTGGATTTTAAATATTAATAATTGACAGTATTCGCAACATAAAATTAATATAATTCAATGTAGGTATTAAAATAATAATAATTAAAGGTATACACGTTGAAACATGTTACAATAATTTACAAGCGTGCTATATTTACTGGTAAAAGGTCTCTGTTGCCGGAGACTATCTAGATAGGTACCACCGCAGCGCCTAGTTCTACCGCCAAGCAGTAATGTGCAAAAATTATTGTGTTCCGGTTGGAAGGGCGCTTTAGCTAGTGTAATTACTGGGGTAACGAGATGACAAGCACAATATTGTGCGGTGTATATCATCCTAACTAGCGCCACGTTGTTATGAGTAAGCGCAACACTTACCATCAGGTGAACGTCTCGTCCGTCTCGTTCCTTTATAGTTAAAAAAAAACAGTTACATGTTTACTTCATATTATGGAATTTCAACTTAAAGGTATAACATATACTGTTGACTGATGAACGTAGACAAATTACCGTAATATTAATAAAATGTTACCAAAATCAAATTCCATTTACTAATAACGTCTTATTATCTTTAATAGCAGCAAGAAAAATTCACACTCACCTCGTTTTCGTTACTTTATAAAATTATTCATTATTCGAAAACGCTTACTAAAAAGATGCTTTAAAGAGGCCTATGTAAATTACACAGTACTTTTACTTCATTCATGCGGCATTATTAAAATACGCTCCTTTGGAGGAGACTGCTTATCTTCGACGATATAAATTATGTTTATAGGGGTGTACGGGCACCCAACCTCTCTCCCTGCCTGCCCGCAGGCTGTAGGGGTCCGCGGGGCTATGAAAACGGTCCGAATCTATTTTTAACCTAAATACTTGTACACGTGCTTTCAACTCCGCAAATATTATAATATTGAAGGTATGAGAGCGATTTTAATGCTATATACTGAGAAAGGAATTGCTTCGATTGTGTAATTTCGGTGGGTTTTCAAAGAAAAGGCCGTAGGGTTTTCGAGCGAGCAATTAATTACAACAGATTTTTTATTTTGTCTTGAATAAAGACATTCTGTTCCTATGGACATTATTTTATTGTATAATAAAAATAACGATTTATATTATTGTAAAGTTCAACCATTAGATATTATATACAAAAAGATAATAACTTCGTGTTCGTGATATTTTGGTGTAATTACATTTTAATTATTTTATCATTTATTTATTTTCTTAGCAAAAGAAGGTTTATGAAGTCCTTTTCGAAGAATTTTTAAATAATATCATATGATCTTATTATTTCTTGACCATTAGGATATAATAACCTTAGCATATCCTCAGTTTTTTTGTGTAAACGATTAATATTATTCTTTTAGTTAATACTTTTTTGTTATAATATAGCAATCTGATGTTTAAGAAACAAAAAAAAATTAATATGCTTAGCGCACAAAACTCAATAATAACATAAAAGTAACTAGTTCTAAAATTATATTTTTATGTAAATATAATTTTTTTTATTATTATCGCTGTTTATTATTTACAAAATAAATATATCTTCAATACACTCCCTATGTTGCGCAAATAAGTGGCAAGAAAAATTTTAATTTACTACCATATTGCATATTGATTGATTTCTTGTCTTTAAAACATGTTAGTGTAAACGTTGTTAATCTCCTCCAAAGTCAAGAGTAGTGTTAGGTCTGTAATTAGAAGTACCAATACTCCATCTAGATGACATCACAATGAGGTTTATATTGTGTTTTGATTATGACTCAATACAGTAGCGGCTATTTATTTTGCCGTTTGATGTTATGATTTATATTTCATTACTCTTTTTTTAATCCACGTAGTAACGAGACGAGCAAAACGTTCATCTGATGGTAAGTGATGTACCCAGTCATAAACGTGGGGCCTATTCAGATAATATATACAGCATCACATTGCGCGTTGCTTTGAGACTTAGGCGTTGTCACGTTAGCTCATAACAACGTATCTGTTAGAATGATATACACTGCACCAAATTGTGCTCATCGTCTGTGACTAGGCATTGAGTCTCGTTACTCCAGTAATTACACTAGCTAAAGCGCCATTCCAACCGGAATACAATGATTTCTGTTCACTGCTTGGCGTTAGAAATAGGCGCTGCGGTGGTACCTACTTAGATAGTCGCCGTCAACAGAGACGTACTACCAAAAGTCGATTTTAATATTAATCAAGTAACACGGTTTATCGAAAATACCTTTGTCATCAATCATTCATGTACTCCAATATTTAAATAGAACCGTTTTTATTTGTTCAATCGAAAGCGCTTACGGCATGTAAGCTCGAGGGTCATGCTTTTCAACTCTGAAGGATATTAAATTTGCCTTTTTTTCTTTTTAACATTGTTAGAGTTTCATTATTATTTAATCGATAGAAAATACTGGGCACTTTCTTAAAATGTATTATTTAGAATATTAATGTTAATGACTACAAGTAGAAATTTTATAATATGTGTGTTTTTCATATTGTCATGGTAATTTAAAGATATCTCCATTTCAGTTTGAAAAGAAAATTATTAATCGCTTTAAAGACTATAACACAAATCCAATAATTGTATTTCAATATGAGAATTTTTATAACTTAGCGCGTATCACTTGTTTATTTTTTGTTTCTTATATACGGTAGGTGGAAATTTAGTTTTTTTTAGCATATATTGTCCTTTGCAATTTTGGTGTTTACACGGATATCTATGAGCTTGAGTTAAAATTCAAGAAACTTGATAAATAGTTCAAAAATTATTTATATGTTTTTATTGCTGTTTATGGTTGTATGTAGGCTTTTCTCTCTCTGAATCCCGAGCAAGATTGTTTATCTATTAAAGCTATGCCAAAAGACAAGTTATAGCCTCTCGAATTCTTTAAGGAGTCAGCTAGGCGGCAACAGCTCACTACAATGTCGTTTCGAGGCAATATATTATAACGTATACGCACATTCATTTCCTTATTATTTATGTTAGTATTTATTTGAGAATGACTAAACTATGAAGTTATGGAACTATTTCCTCAAATTAGTAGCATCTCTAAAGTTTCTCTCAAAAAATTGTAAAAAGATTTTATTAAATTAAAATGGCACTTTCACCATTGGCTGAATGACGTTCTATTCAGGTATTTGATTATAAAGTAAAATGTACTTATTTCCTTTCTTTTGCTTTGGTTTCTAGTTTCAATAGGAAATTGTTGATGGAAATGAAAAGTGAAAAAGGCTACGGAATGAATACAAAATATTTATTCTATTACAACCTAACAGAACTGGGGAATTGCTTTAATTCATCTAAGCTATGAGCAAATAAGTGTTCTATAAAAAATCAGTAAAGTGTACGCCAGCGTATTCAGGTTTAATGAATAATAAAAGTTACTTTGAAGTTTATACAATTGCTGTATATTCTCTCATTTGAGGTACAGTTCTAATGAACGAGTAAAGCATAGTTATTACTTTACGCACATAATATAAATTCGTACTATGTTTAGAATTTTATAATCTCAAAGCTTAGACAAGATTTACCAATTGAACTTTTAAGGTTTATGTGATATCTTATTTTTTTTTATTATTAAAGATCATAGTTAGACTAAATAAAATAATGCATTTTTTACTAATCAGATATTTGTGTTTTGAGCAGACTTTAGTAATTTACGATCTAGATGCGAAAACGTGGCTTTATAATCTGGCTGATTCACAGGTTACTAATTTTACATTCCAATATTTCTCATGCAATACATAATTTGTAAAAGAATAATAAAGCGCCGTAAAGTATTTTTATCCCGCTTCTCTATTCTAGATTCATTCTTCAGTGCAAGTCTAAATTAATTAATTGGAATGCACAACTACCTTAGAATTGTGTATGCAACTACATTTGAATGGCGTGTTATATTTCACTATAAAGTATAAAAATTATAGATTCAAATATTTTCAGTAAAAACAGATAGTAACGTATAGTTTCAGTCAATGCTTATCTTTAGATTTTACGCTCAGACGAAACTTTTGCAAAGTTATAAAAATGTGATTATTTCCATTTTATTTTATTCCATGAAGTGACGGCGTAAATAAAATATTCACTTGATGGTAAGTAATACGCGTGCTTATAACAATATGACGCTAGTTAGGATGATGAACACTAAACAATATTATGCTCGTTACTTTAAGACAAGATGGTAGATAAGTCTCGTTACCCAAATGATTTTAGTAGCTCTAGTGTCCTTCAAAACATAGTAATGTTTGCAAACTACTGTTGGACTACAGAATTGGTGGATGCGGTGATAACTAGGTTACCTAGTCTGTCTACAGCAGCAGTCTTACCACCAAGTAAATATTGTGTTTTTACAATTACAGTGAAAAATGCGACATACTCCTACTTGCAGAAAAGGAAGGTTTTCTAAAAATAACATTACACTGTTCTTTTTCCAAACGTATGCTGTATATAAGCGCATTACTCATAACGTAGAGGATTATAAAGAGTAATCATAACTTGTATTAAATTGTCTTGCTGAATTTATGATATCTAGATAACAGTAGGTAGGAAAAAAAGTTATAAACTTGAAAAAAACGGATTTTTTCTGGTCTTTACATCTACTGTACATACATTTACATATTGATAAATATATTTTTGTACAAACAGAGTAAATACTTGAAAAGTAAGTGTTGAAGTAAATTTCAATTTATTTCCTTTTTTAATTTGGGTGTAAATTTGTTATGCTCTGCTAAATTTTATTTGCGTGTATGTACAACAGTCGTAAAGTCGTAAAGGCTGTGGTATAAATAAAACACGCCAATTTACAAGCTACATTTAAAACAGGCTAAAACAAATATGTTCTTTATCATTAATATTCACGGGGTGTGTTTAAGTCATGCTTTCATAATACCAGCATGAATGTTTGATCAAACATGACATAAAAGAAAATTTGTTCTTCACTAATAAATCTGTTAGGTAAATATAATATTTACTTGTACCATTTACATTTGAATTTTGATATAAACTGTACTGATACCAGAGTATAAACTAAAATTGATTGCTTTATATATTACTTACTGCTTATATAATATGTTAGTGATGTTGGCTAAATCATTAATGGTTTGTATTTAAAATATCCATACAAAAGATTTCACGTTATGACATCTCTTAAAAAAACATGTAGCTGATCGTTCTCGGCCTGGCAGCTATCTACATTATCATTCAAATGCTGTTGGATCCATCTCGGAGGCGATGTATCATGTAAGCTGCTTTTTTCGCATGACGACGTGGAATCAAATTCTATAGCGCTTCGACGGTCCTATCAGTATCTTGGATATGTTATTATATTGAACAAGCAGAGCGTTGAAAGCACGACGCGAATACTTCAAAGGTACTCGGCTGTTATACGTAACGAGTGACCTGGTCACCGTAGAAGGGTCAGGAAAGGGGACGCAAGGCGTGACAAGCGCCATGGGGGCTGCGAATGTGTGCGAAGGCATTCATATGACCTTGCCGTAAACCGACAAAGATGAAACTTTGTAGGGGTTTTATTCGTTGCAAGTACGTCATAATTTATCATGGCCTTCTTGCGTCACATCTGCGATATGCGAGGGCATTTCCCACATGTAAAACAAAAGAAAAACGTCTTAGCACCTATTTCGCCATTAAATAATAGCATGTATATAGTACGTATTTAGTTTAAAAGACGTATGTACAGAAATTACTAGGTCATCAACTGATGGACGTCCACTGCTCAACATAGGTCTCTTGTAATGTGTTCCATAAAGCACAGTGGAACATGGAGAAATTACTAGTTGATCGACATTTAATATATTATTTTTCAAGGTGTCGAGTCCACACCAACGAGCAGGAGCGCTCCACACAATCCTGGATAATTTTTATGACCACCATATTGTTTAATCTCCTTTAAAAATAAGAAAGAAGTTTTAAGTTAGTTAATAAATGTATGACAGTTTGGTAAAAGATTTTAAACCTCAAGATAATGTAGCACCAAAAAAAAGAACAAAGGGTATATGATCTTTTATGTCGGTTATTTACACATTGTAGTAAACTGCCTATCAAAAGATCACCTATACCTTTCCCAATTCCCATTTTACAGCGTAGTAAATAGGTTAGTAATTTTACAAGGCTTCGTTTTACGAGGTCTTTCAGACATATTTACAATGAACGCTTAGCTAGGTGTGTACATTGGATTAGAATGATCGTAAAAGACATAGAGATATGAAACCTAACGTATGTGATCCACAAGAACAAATTAAATGTGAATGTTTTAGAAATATCACATGATTTAGAAATCTATCAAAATGAAAAATAAGATACAAAGCGATAGAAAAGATAATGGCTACGGTCCTGTTTCTTAAAATCTAAAAATATATTTTTAATATCACACTAAACATTTTAAAATTAATTTTCACTAATAATTATTTCTTTATTATAGTGTTTAGTTTAAAATTACGTATTCTTAAAGCTATGTACTATTTTTTATAATAGTAATAGCGAATTACAAAGTTCTTGAAAAGTTTGAAACGGAAGACCTTGCAAATGACTCGTTATATACAGTATTGTTATTTCCAGACTAAGTCAGACAGATGCGTTAGAGTGTTAGAGTAAATAACTAAAAATCTAGCTATTGCATAACTCCACCTAGGTTTTTAAACTAACACTAGATTTTCATATTATATGACTTGTTATTAACGTCAGTATCATATAATATTATTGTTTCCTACATCATCCTTGCTCTAATTTGTTTTAGATTAGTATGTGTGTTAAATTTAACTTTCGTATATTCACGTAAGTAACGCACTTACAACTTTTAATAATTTTCGAAAGTTTTATCGACTTACTAATGGGTATGTTTTTACGATTCAATAAAGCTGAATCCCAAGCACTTAAGTGTGTGGTAATAAAAATAAAGTAAGGCGACCTATAATATGAAGTTTACTCGATTTTATTGTTCGTGTCTGATATTTGAATTTATTTACGTACAGTTTTAACGGCATAAACACATTTGTAAAGAATTATATTTACAAAACATGATAATACATGTAGTATTACTTGAAAAAACAACTGCTTTACATTTACATATAAGTTCCGTATATTTTCAAATTTGCGGTTATAACATTGTGGAAATTGTAAGCATAAACCTTTTGTGGAAAAAAGAAGAATAATCTTATATTTTTTACAAAAATAATAGTGTAAAAACAGCAACGGTTTAAATTTTGTTAAAATATATAAGAAAGAAGACAATAACGGTCATTGCTAAGTAAACAAGGTAGCAGTGGAAAAATATTTCCGGATGAGATTGGCGAATCAATCAATGGGACGTGCCGAACGGTGTCTATCAGAGATAGTACACATATATACTAGATCCCGATGATTGCTTTGTGCCGCAGGAAATTAGTTTTCCACTAGAATCAAATTCCCGTATAGCCAGAACTGTAGAATTTAAAAGTTTTTCCTTTGTGTCACTTCACCAAATATAATTGCAATGAACAAAACGATACCAATGACTTAACAATAGCTGAAGTATTTCTTTAGTTTGATTCCTAATAACAAATAAATTTCAATAATTGAAAACCTAGATATAAATTGTCGAAAAAAAAAAACAAACCGGCCTAGTTTCCTGTCAGTTCTATGCATAGAATAAGCGAATAGCGAACAAAACTGACAATTAATTGCAATCGTCTATTTGTTTATGATTAAAATCAAATTCAATTTTATAAAATATTATTTGATGCATGATAATGGATACTACAATATAAAGCCACCTCATATAATCGTTTATGATGTTTTTGTGAAGAAATTTAAAAATGGGATCAGTCTAAAAAGTTACCTATCTGTGGTTATACTCGCATGCGTTAAGACATATACTTTAAAGTGAAGTGAACTTTCTGAAATATTAAAAATAAAAAAATACTTGTGTTATAATAAGTATAAAATATTAATTTAAATTAAATTTTGAAATCGGTCCAAACCGATAAAAAAACACTACAGATTATTTTTAACAAATTATAAAGCGAAATAGTTGATAAATTTGGTTTATCGAGAACGTGATAACAATTAACAACAAAATTTTATCAGATCTTGGCCCGCCCCTAAAGGTCACTGAGGTTTCCAATTAATTATATCGAAAACAATTTTTAGACTCGAAGGGCGAGTATTTAGTTTTATTTTATAGATTTTTTTAATGATTACCTCGTAGATATCAACCTAAGATTTGTTACTTAAAATAATAGTGAAATAAAAAAGTAGCACGAACTTGCTTCTCACTTTTTTAAATTTTCTTAATGTACAATATAATTTTTTTATCTCCATTCTCGTTGTATTAGACTTTATAGAAGGTCTAATCTTCATCAAATAATTATATTCCTTTACGTAATTCAGTAAGGGAATACTTTAAACTAGCTCACATCATTTATTGACGTTTTAATCTATGTTTATTTAAAGAGAGTAAACACTTTGTATTACACCCTTAAACCTAATCCATTAACAGATTCGCTTATAGCTATATTTTGTAAATAGTTATTAAGCCTTGTTATTTTGAAAAAAAAGATCAAGTAATTGGAACTGATTAATCTTATCAATTGTTTTATATATTACACGCAATTACAATCTGTTGCTGTGTCATCATAGGTGGCATCATGACGAAAAAACTAACGTCTTAATAAGATAAATGTTAAAATTGAAAAATTTGTGATTAATTATATTACTTATAAGTACTATCATTTAAAAACAATGTGTAAATAATGTGGGTATTTCAAAAAATGAGTGAAATGTACTTACATGATGTAAAAACATAAAGTTATTAGTGAAATTTCTTGATAACTCAATTTTAGTACAAAGACATTTTCAAATAATTTTGTTGTTTTTGCCTTATAACCAATTATCAAATAGATAATATGTTGTAAGCAAATATTTCATAAATACACACTGACAGGCAACGTCTGCGGTGAAATATCGTAGTAATATCACTTGGCAATAAACCCTCCGAAACGTAACTTACTAATGATTAAGCGCTGCTACTACTCTATTAAGGGCTAAATTGGTATTATATGTAAGTGTACTGTACGAGTAAGAAAATATTGTATATGTCAAAAGTTACTTTTTCACAAGAATATTTAACTATGTTACAATTTTTTTTTAATTAAGCGACGAGACGATCGCGGTATGTTCACCAAATGGTAAATAATACGCTTGGTCATTACAACGTGGTGCTAGTTATGATGATATATTGACCGATATTGCGCTCGTCGCCTGAGACATTAGAGGTTGATTCTCGTTATCACAGTAATTACGCTAGCTACCTCACCCTTTAAACTGATATACAGTAATGTTTGCACCCTACTGTTTGGCGGTAGAAATAGGCGCTGCGGTGGTACTTAACTAAACGGTGCCCAGCAACAAAGATCTACCACAAATAAATTAAAAGAATAGTTATATAAACAATTTTAGTAATGCTTTGACTTTATAATGGAATTAAACAAAGAAATTGGTGCTAGTTTTATCATAAAAATTTAATGCCTGAAACTGTCGTTTACGCAGCCATGAAATTGCAACTTTGTAGCGAGATAAAGAATTTGCTAACGGCACAGTTCCACTAACATTTTAATTTCATCATAAAATGGTCATTAAATCTTTACAAATAAATAAAATAATAGTTTTAGTTTGTAATATCAATATTTAAGTCAATCAATTCAAGTTTACATACAATATTTTTCTTGAGTATAAGAAGTTATCCGTGTCTTTGTTTTGAAAAGTCTCCGCGTCGAACAAATAGTATTAAAGATATTGTAATGGGACATTGGTAGCTATGTCATAAATATATCTTTCGCAATTAATATTACTTATACAAGTATCCGTTCTTGTTTTTAAAAAGAAATAAAAATAATAATTATCGTGTGTTAATCATTTTAATTAATCATTTTACGCACATATGGACCTTTGAAGGGACTTTGATGTAGATGTACTAACTAATCCTTCGTTTTCCTATTATTTTCATTTTCCACTATTCCATTTATCCATCACATTTCAAATCGAGTATATGTTGTATGATCTGTCTGGATTTCCCATTTGTTTTCTTTCTCTTTGATTTAGTTAGACGGGCCAACAATAATATATGATTGGGTAACTTGAAAACAGATGAACATTTTGTTTACAAATACTAACACCTAATAAAATCAAATGTTAAAATTAAAATTAACTTTCTCTTTGTAAATTAAAATTATCGTTATTATTCAATAGTTGAAAAAAAGGAGCCATGAGGGTCTTTGGCGCATAGCCAATCGATTTTATCTTTAAAGATTACGACAACATATCTATATAACACAAAAGACTTATCTCTACTTTATTTTACTTCTCCGTATTTCTATTGTAAATATACCATTGCAAAATAAAGTTACAAATTATTAGATTACATTTATATTATTAACTTTTTCCTGGCCTCAACATTCTTAGATTTAGGTTTCATTCAATTATCTATAGTTGTAACGCTACCATATTTGTTGTTTTACTGTAGTATTATAATGGAAACTGATGCATGGAAAACTATCCTACTACAAGTTTTAAAATAACATGTTTTAAATTTAAAAGAAAATGGCACAAAAAGGTGAGGTGTAGCTTCCGTGCGTGTGTGACCAATTTTGTAGGCGCCAGTCAGTCGTTGACTATTGGCAGTACACACCTCACCCTGTCTGCATTAAATAGCGGCTAGGATCGATTTTCGATTAGCGAGGATTTATAGTCCCGTTGATTTGTGACATTTGATTGAGGAGAATTAGCTGATTGTAGATAAAACTTATCTTCCCTTTGGCACTATTTCAGCTCACACTATATATAACGCGTGTATAGAATTGTAAAAGGAATTTTTTGATTCTCATTGAAATTATTTTACAAAGATGTCTTGATATGTTATAGAGCAGGCTATGACTTTTTTAGTCTATGGTTACAGAGATTTCTAATCGTCGATATTTAGAAACACGACTACAACAACTTCTTTTTTACATAAAAACTTCTTACGAATTGCCTGAGTATCATATAATAATATTCACAGAACTTTGATATTTAAATATATGTAATGTATTCGATGATGGCAGAGTTTTTTGGATCGTAATAAAGTTTTTTAAATCTGTTTGGCTTTTTGCCACCATATTAGCATTGCAGTTTCAATAATCACATTTGAGGACCAGATTAATGTGGGCGAGTATGTTTGTTGTCATAAATTATCTTGTTACCAAACAACGTTAAATTGGTGTGATACTACTTCAAAATATAATAAAATTTAATACATGCTTTTCGTTTTTCATGCATTTTACATATAAACACATATTATATAACGTTTATACGTTTCTACTTTACAAAACTAAGACTTGACGGAGATAACTATGTAAAGTTTGGTAATAAGATGCGAAGCCACACGTCAAGCCTTAATATCGTTAAGGATAGCCCTCACGTGAGGCGAATTGAGAAGTTGGGTTTTCTTTCATTGTCAACTCAATCTTGCTGTAACGTAAGCTTTGATTGTGTTATGTCGACCAACTTGATTTGCAGGTACCGGTGCGACAGTACATTTAAAGAATCATATAACTTCTTTAGGAGATAAGTAACCTCAATGGTTTATTGTATTAGTGCCGTCGTAATAGCAAAATCTCGCTAATAAGAAAAAATATATAATTTTTTTGTAATTAAGTAATCATTCTTTTTTATGTGTGAGTTTGCGTTTTCATTACAAATGTCCTGTGTTTATATATAACGGAACTATTTGAGAATATTGGTTTAATAAATTAATAATTTCAATTAGTTTAAGTTATAATTCAATTTTGAATTATTTTATAACAATTAAGTATACTATATATAGTACTTGTAATATAAACAATACTTTTACAGAATACTGTAAACAATACACGAGTTTGAGTAATCAGTAAAGGCGACTGACATTTACATAAATAATATTCAAGCATTTTTAATAAAGTCTTTTTACTTCTACAGACGAAGAGAGAGACTTAACCTTTAAAAACTTATTGGCTGTTGGCATTTCGTAAATTATAACCACTTCTCCATTGCCCATAGCTTTATTGTATGATATTAGTCGTCTGAATATCAAATTGACTCTTTATAAAAATCAAAATATAATACAGCAGTGCAATTTATGGGAGAGGCCCATATCCAGAGGGGAGGATTAACCGCTGATGAGATAAAAAAATTAACCAGCATTCAATTAGTGATTAGTAAAATTGGTGTTGGTCTTGCGAAAACGCAAAGAGCAAATGAACAAAATCAAAACCGAGACAGACTTGTTATGTAAGACTAAGAAATTAAAATTCCGTTGAATTTATAAGTCAAAATATTTATCATAACTTGAACATATGCTTTTCGTCAGGAAACAAAATATTTAATATATTATAGGACAAAATATGCGAGACCAAGACTAAAATTAGAAGTACAAGACTAATACCAAGATTGTCCAAGTCTTGGTCTTGTTTTTGCTTTGCTCATAACTACATGCAATATTTTATAATTAGCTCTTACTTTATACGACATAGTGTGTTTTCAAACTTTTTAATACACTTGAATGGTATTACAAAAGTACGAATTCATGATAAAACTGATTAGCATTAATTTATTAATTCAACAAACACATAACTGTTGTTTATTTTTGTGTATGCGTAAGTGTAGCAACAATAACTTGTTTCAGGGGCCGCAGCGGCGTGTTAGGCGCAGTGATCACTCTCGCACGTCCCCTTCTGTGACTAGCCAGGTTTCGTGCAAACGGCACGGGTGGCGGATTGTAAGTTTAGATAAAGTTTTAGGTTTTATGTTTTCTTTTAAAAATATTGTCACGTATAAATGTACTTAAAAGGTTTGTATGATATTAGCAAATTTAGTATTTTCCTTCATTCTTCATAATGGATTGAAATAGGCAGTCTATTTATGATGTGGGAATGCTTAATATTGAATAACTTACTTCTAGTTCATTGAACTTCACTATCACCAACTACATCTCCGCTTATCATCACATGGGATTGTAGTCAAGCGCTGGTCTACGTAATAAAAAAAGTATGTCGTTGACAGTAGTAGCTTTCGTTTTGTTGAACAGTGCACAGCGGCGACATTTCTCGTTAAAGAGTACTGTAATAGCAAGAAAATGTGTTCTCCTTCTGTCATATTGAACACGCAGATTGCCAAGCGGAATCAGGAAAGAGCAGTAGTAGTATTAGTAATACCAAGCCAAAGTCTACAAACACCTCAAGAGCACGTAGTGAGTAATTTTACTAAAAAAAATTTCATACTCTCTAGCGATAAGCACAATGTGGTACCTCGGTATCATTATGTAGTATAACATTGTACCCTTATACGAGGAGGCATCATTCACAGCGGAATTTAGTTTCTATTCAGTAGAAATTAAGATATATTTAGTTGTGTTATGCTTAAATAAGTTTGGTGTTGCAGAGGCGTGGGGCGCGGCGCGTGGCGGCGGCGCGGGCGCGGGCGGCGCCACGATGCGGCGCCCGCCACCATGACGCTGCCGCCGCCCGCGCGCCCCGCGCACTATCCTGCTGCGCACCGCGCAATGCGCTATTACCGCATCTGGATCTACGCGTGCAACGGGGCACTACTACTGGGCGCGCTCGCCTTCTGTGCGGCAGCGGGGCGCGCGCTTGCCGACTATCGGCGCACACTAGTGCCCGGTCTTGGTGCCGCCCAGCCCGGATTTCTCTACGGATACGCGGCTTTGCCAGCGCAAGCCGGCCTGCTGCAGTTACTTGGCTGTTTCGCCGCGCTGCGTCTATCTGAACGCATGCTTAACGCATACTGGCTGGCCTTGTTGGCACTTCTTGTGGGAGACGCCGCAATTGGCGTTTACTGGGCATTCCGTTTTGAACGCGTCTGCAGAGAATTACGACCTCAACTACGTTTACGTCTCGCAAAAGACTACGAATCAGACATTGAATTTTCAGAAGCTTGGGATCGGCTACAGCGAGAACAACGCTGTTGTGGTGTAACAGGTCCCGCCGATTTTGCTGCTTTTAATCGCTCTGCACTTCCACCTAGTTGCTGTCGAATACCGGCGCACATACCGGCCGTGACACCCGCCTCAATCGCTGTAATATCTGCAACGTCTCAAGCACCCATAACGCCTGTTCATTGCGCACCGCACACAGCTGCGTGTGCTGAGAGATTGCTTTCTTGGCTTCGTCGAACTGCGGATGCATTATTCGTTCTCGGGTATTGTGTTATTGCATTTTTAAAATTGTGCTTCCTCGGTATTCTTAGATACGAAATAAAGGAGATGATTCAGAAAATAAGAATATTACGAAGCGAGTTAGGCGCCGGAGAGCTTCTAGATGGTAGTCCCATTCACGGAGGTCCGTTATCACAAACGGTTGTCGTGAATGCTGTCAATGTGAATGGTGGCGTTCGAGCCCACGGAGGAAGTCCTGAAAGAGCGGGAGAAAGAGAAGCTCTCCTAGGTAGAACATCGGATCCCTGTTCCCGGCGTAGTATACATGATGAGTCACTCGGCCTCAAAACTATAAATGGTAACAATAACTGCGAGATGAGAGAATTGGCTCGCGGAGACTACCGCCCACTCGCGGCGGACAACGCGGCTACTCGGATTTGACTAAGATGTTACTTGGAGCGGTTGTTCGGGCGGCGATGGCGCTCATTCCCAGCCGCAGGGTTTGAGGTAGAACCTTCGATAGGACGCGGTGCACCAGTGTGCGTCAGGCGCACCGGAGCCCGTGTACGTCTTGACCATCGCCGTCACACTCGCTCCGAATTTGAATTGTAAGACGTTCGTTTAATTCGTGTGCTAGTGAAAATCACAAGGTGTGAAATTTCATCTACTATTTGTACTTATTTTGTGTTTTGTGGTGAAAATATGTGTAACCTTAAAATCAATGTCAAAGTGGTGTTACAATAGATAAAACTCTAAGAAAAACTTATATAAATGTTGAAGTGTAATTTAGTTCAAGTGAATATGATCCCACGAGCAAAGCTTGTGTTTAGTTCCTATGCTTGGCAGTTGTAATTGATTAATGATTAAACAATAATATTTTCTAATATTAATTTTCTTTGGCGTGCTATGAATTTTTATTATTTTGTTAATAAAATGCGTTGTAGTAAAACTAAGCTGTAAAGGATTTGTTTTTGTTTAATTAGGATCAAAGTTTATTAAATATTAGGAAGAACTACAAATATATCATTTATATATTATTTCGGTGTGGATTTATAATTATTTAGATGTAAAATAAGTTTCTCGCTATTATTTTTAGATATAATAACGATAAAATACGTATGTGTTTCGCACAGGAACGCACCATCGTAACCTTTCTATTATTTCCATATATTGTATTGTGTTATCTTTTGCATAAACTGTTAAGATTTTGTATAAATCTAGTTCAAAGTCGTTTTTGATTGCACCATCGACCAATATAACCGAATTATATTGCAAAAGGATCGTAAAGTATACCAAAACTACCGCAGTATGGCAACAAAAAATAATGCCAGCAGTTGTACATAGTTGGCTTTGTACCAAGTGTACCAAAATAAAATGAACGGTTATTTTCATTAAAGGAGAATAATTCCGAAGAGGCAAAAATTATATGTTACCGGATACAAAGTGTATTTATAATTTGATAAATATTTCCATACATAATAAACACATTGTAATCTATAAAGGTATCTCAAGATATACCAGTTAAAATAAAAAATAGTCACTACATTCACTTGATATGATTATAATATTTTTATCTTTAGCACCCTGGAAAATTTTTATTGTACCTGCTTATATTTTAACATTGTAAGTCGTAATAATAATGGATAGTTTATAAATGTATAGAATTGACAAGTATTGTTTAATTTCAATTGTAGTTTCTTTCATCACAGTTCGCTGATTATTTATTCATACAAATGTAAATAAGTATAGACCTACTCGTAATTTGTATGTATGTACACGTGTAGAACGCGAATCACTGTGTATGGACAGACAAAATAGTACTGATATGAGCTTAAACGACGTAGTGCCTACGAATATATGCTTAATACAGAATAAAGCGACTAACTACAATTAATAATTATCTTTTTTCCATTGCTGGAGAGGTATTTCATATGACATTTATCAAGTTTGTTAGAACAGTTATGTATTTTATCACGCTTTAGAGTGATACCTATATTTACGTCGTAGTCAGACGGACGTTTAAATTTATATGGCTGTGTCCAAAATGAGGTTCGAAACCTTTTTAATACCTTTTAAGGTTATCGCGTATAAAGGTATATTTATAAATTATATTGACAGCGAATGAATTCGGTGAATTGTACTGCCAAAAAACTTAAAGATCGTTGGGCAAATATACAACACACGATATCAAGGGAAGAGCAGTGAAAAACAATAATTTAAATAAAAAAAGAATAATATTATTATTAAGTTATTTATGAAAAAGTAATACATACATATAGACAAATGCACGTAACACCACGAATGTAATAGTTGTGTCACCGAGTGTCTTTAATTTGTTTAGGTACTTTTATGCCCAATTCGTATAAATACCTATCTACATATTTGTACTTATTAATATGTAATTTTTTAGACTAAATATGATATTTATTATGAATTGATTACTACGTTTGCTTAGAATAGAAAATATGTGAAATTACAGCAGAAAAATAGTTTTTTAACATTGTTATCACATGGACGTACCAATCTTATAAAATTTTGTACCTATGTTCGGAAAGTTGGATAATTTGTAGCTAGGTTTCAATCTAACTTCTGCATTTCTTACATGAAACGGTAAAATGCCATGTGCCTTGGCTTTTGCAACCTTAGGGACTATGTGCTTTTACCGACGACTCAAAAATATAATTTTATATTAGATACTACAAACCATGCTACAAAAAACAAATAAATAATATGTGATTGGGTAATGTTACTTATTTTTGTAATCAATCATAATTCAATTTCTAGCAAAAAATTGTCGAGACTGTCTCCAGTCTTCATTTAATACAGAATTGAAAGTAAATAAGAAATAAACAAAAATTTTAATGACAATAGCTTATTAATCAACATTGAAATATCAAGTACTTTTTAATTTTATTACTAACAATATTTGATGTAACACATTTTAAGTAATAACAATATAAAAAAACTGTATGTCAATATATAGAGCTTGTATTTATAATTTATCGCTGTAAAATTTATTATGTGTTCAATGTAATTAATTACATGTAATGAGTGTTTCATAAATGTATTCAGTATTCGTAGAAGAGTTGATGCAACTTTCCGAAGGTACGCACTAGGCGACTGAGAGCTAATATTATCATAATAAATGCATCAAATAAAGAGTTTGTTAAATGTTTATTTTTTTATTACGTATTCGAGATTAGACATTGATTTCAACGACATACACATATGACGGAAACAGCATTACCGGAAACCTTACAAACAATTGAACAATCATAATGCCTAAATCAGTTAATAGGTGTTGGAGTGTTAAAAATTCGAATCGGGTCTACGTTACAAAGATATATTATTACAAAATAATTACTTAATAAACAGGTTTTATGTAAAAAAAAGAAATATAAACTTTCAGTAATTTATCTATTAAAGTTGAAATAGATTTGAAATATTAAAATATATATAGGGTGAAAGGTAATAGGTGTAAAAGATCTGGTGGGACTAAAGTATAGCTCGAAATCCTATCTATCTACGAGTATGTATGGAATACCCTATCCATATACAATGGTTCTGGAGTTATAAATTTTTTAAATTATTTTCAAAAAAATTCTCGATTTTCTAGAAAAAATTCGATGATTTTATTTCTTACTTATTTTTACATAAATTTTAATGTAATAATTATTTTTTAATCATTGTTTTATTAAATTAAATTAATAATCATCACTTAGAGGCTAAAACTTTTAAATCATTTAAAAAATTAATAACTCTAGAACCATTGTTTTTGGATGGGATACTCCAAACATACTCGTAGATAGATAGGATACGAGCTATACTTTAGCTCTTCCAGACCTTTCACCATGTATATTAGACTAGATGTTGGTTGCGAGGAATTCCCCATTGGAATCCCTACCCGATCGATGTGGGAATTTTTGGGAGAGGCATATGTTCAGTGGACGTCTATTGTCTGATAATGAGATGATTGTTAAAAGATAAAGGTGGTC
Organism: Ornithoptera priamus; assembly: GCA_029034505.1. Lineage (NCBI taxonomy): Eukaryota > Metazoa > Arthropoda > Insecta > Lepidoptera > Papilionidae > Ornithoptera > Ornithoptera priamus. The sequence continues at coordinate 37,186 of JARDWD010000734.1, forward strand.
AAAGAAAAGTATTTTGTTTTAAGTATATGCGGGTTATGACGAAGCAATTTATGAAATTCAAACCTTCTATTTTCTTAATAAGGAGTAATTAAAATGGTCGTATAACGGATAACCAATTACCATTTCGCCTAATTACGATAGCATGGTATTTCTGAGTTGTAAACAAGTTGTAAAGAAACCAATTTTTTGCAATTACATTACAATTAACTAAGCAACTTAAGATTTTCCGGGTTATGAAAAGAATAAACTTATAGAACATTAAGCTGTGTCTATAAGCATTTACTAAATAAAATACTTAACCATTTAACCATTACCATAACTTTTTAATTTTAAATGCGATAAACAAGCAATTAGTACTAATTATTACACTAAGCACTTGCCTGTACATGATCCTCACTAATTCTGTAAGTTCTATCCACATTTGCTCCTCCTATAACAAGCACTGGGTTTTCAGAGGTATTATTTTTCTTGTATGTATTGAATTTATCATGTAAACTTAGAGAACACGCAGTATGCAGCTGTCTAGTTCCTAAAATCTTGGGCTCCTTTTTACTGTAGGAGTTCTTCAAATTTTTCAGTTTTTGAAATTGGACTGCTATTTCAGCCCCGACTCTTGCATTGTTTTTGATGAGAGCGATGTCTAAATGATTAAGGAATTTATAAATATTACATTGTAATTTTACCCAGTTTATTAAGTTTAGCAAAAGTATATATATACCTGAAATTCATGTTAAAACACGGAAAATATAGTAAAGATTAGTTTTGTGACTGTCAGGTTTTTTTGGGGATTTGTTGTTACAGCAGTTCCTGGTTACTTTCAGTAAAATTAATGTTCATTATTATTATTTATGTTTAGTTTCTTGAAATTAGGTTCAACAAATATATGGGCTTGAATTAAATTATTTATTTTTTCTCTTTTTTTAGTAGTTAATTATAATTAATTCTATAGGATGTTAAGTAAATAATGGATAGTTTTTTTTCACGTATCTTGATACAGAAGAATTACAAAAATGTTTGTGATTTCTTTTACGTCTCATTTTTATGGTCGTAATGCAAAAGTCAAAGTATATAAAATAAGAAGAAGGGATGTGAACATTTGGAATGTTCACGTAGTAACCTAATTCACAATTACCTCATGGTACATTCGTTACGGAAGTAGGTAACAAGAAAACAAAATAATTTATTTATGTAATGTGTTTTTTCGTTTCATAATTTAATAACAAATACAGTATTTCACTATTTTGCCTAGAACCTCTTAAAGTGTTCAAGTAAGCCAACCGAACCTTCAGGTAGTTGATTTATTCTACCAGAAATTGTTTACTTTACAGATGTAAAGAGATTTGAAATTGAAGTTTTAAGGTGATAGGCACAAATTGTCATCATTTTACTGGCACAGGCAAACGTATTGCCTACCACTAAGACAACGTGTTCACTCTCACAGTTAATCGTTTAAAAAAAATTAAAAAGGATACTGGTATTAAGTGATGCACCACTTGTCGCATTGGCTACAGCTGCTATTATGTAGGGTGTAATTTCTTTTCCAGATACTCCTTTTTTCTTTGCACTTTCTAGAGCTTTTTGTATTGCACTTTCAATGATATTATCTGTAGGTGAAAAGAAAAATTAAATAATGCTAATAATGATATAAATTTAACAAGAGATTTTTAAGTAAATTCGTAAAATGCTGATAATTTTAATAATTTGAGCTTTGGCAATTATTAAATATGATTTCGACATATAATAGAGTCACTAGAACTGGAACTATGACTCAAAATGGGCTGACTTGTTTCCAATTTAATTTCATGTTAAACCCCAAACAAGGCTGAATATGATATAGCTTAATCAAAATTTTCAAGTTGCCATGGCTATGACTTGGACGATTTTTGAAGACACAATAATGCTACTCTATTATGGCGGCAGATTCAGAATGAGACCAGAATCTAGACAGGCGAATTTGACAAGCATTGAGTTTGTCTTACAAAATATAAACTTTATTCATCGAAAGCCGTAATTAATATAATTAAATATTTTACCATCCATAGCGTGCTCCGAAGGCACAGGTACGGCGATGACGATGCCGGATTGGAGATTTAATTGTCGTGCAGAGTATAGAACTTGTGCCGCGTGAGTGGCATCAGCGACACGATGCGGCGCGCGGTGTCCAGAACGCATAGTGTAAAATGCAGGGAATTCGTCATTATCACCAAAAGCGCATACAGTTACGCCGTGAGTTTCCTGTTATAAATTTTTTTCATTTAAGTTTTACACAATCACACATGGTTAATAACTGATCAATGGCGCTCTGAATGGTAGAATGCCTTCGGTTTACAGAATACAGAAATATTGTCATAGCGGCAAATTTACAATTATAAGAGTAGTAGCTAGCCAGAAAGATATGAAAAAACTCAATCACCAACCAAAATACATAATATGTGACCCCGAAATCAAAACAAGTACCTTCTCGACCAGTGATTGACCAAAAAGGAAGTTGCTTAAATTTTTTATAACCTTATACGAACGTCTAATTTTTTCTCATTGCCTGCCTTAGTGTCTAATAATAAGTTTTTCTAAACCCCGCATGCATTAAGGGTGGTTTTTATAACTGTTTATCTGTCTGTGTGATAAATGTACGAGTATACAGAGATTTAATTTTGTTTAAAGGAATAGCTCAAGAGTTCTAACTTAAACTACAAAAGTCGAGTTAAACATTTGAAGATGCTGTTTCAGTTTATTTTGAAAGTGTTTTAAAATGGTTTTTAATTTAGTTTATAGATTGGAAATTATTTTGATTATAAACTTTTAGCAATTAACATTATAATAATGTTATTATGTTTAAAGCTAACAGTCTAATTATTAAATCAATTATACGTATCAAGAAACAATTACCTATCATGGTTTAAGGTAAACATTATATTTGTAATAAAAGGAATGTTTTTAGGTAGCTATGAAAGTATGCGATTACTTAGGATAATGGGTTCTTAAATAACCTTATCAATTGTATGAAAAATACCAAATATATAAATCTTTCAACAAAATAAATTTTACGTTTAACACAAGTGTATATTATTTTCTTAAATAGTAGGTATAGTTAATGCATAGTGTTAATTAATTTTTTTAATATTTTATATTTTAGCTTGATATGAATTATTAATAATTAGATTGAAATTTAGTATATATCTCTCATTATACAAATTAAACAAGTAAGATAATAGATATTTTACTTACCATGTACTCCAGAGTCCTTCCAATATCTAGAATGGATTTAACTCCGCTACATACAACTAAAGTGCTTCTTCGACCCAATTCAGTTAAGTCAGCAGAAACATCCATTGTTATTTCACCTTTTCGATGGACTCCTCCTGTACATATATATATGTTCGCTATTTAAGATAATTCAATTTAACTTATAGGAACGAGGAAGCTATATTCAACTGTAACTAATAGATTTAATATCGTTTAATTCTCGTTCATCAGTGTTATACATCAGAAACTGTACCAATATCAGACTAATAATTTATAATTTACTACTAATAAGTAATACATATTATTGACATTGCTCTTTCGAATTTTCATTTTACTACGTGGCTTTAAAATTTTTAATATATAAGACCGTACTTTATTTCATATAAAATTATTTGCAAATGCCATAACTTCAATATAGATATATTAGTATAGAAATATGAAGTAGGCGAATAATAGCTTAAATCTAATGAATATTTTCATTATTTGTAGTATGAGAGCCGGCTTTTGAATATAACAATATCAATGATAAATGAGGGTTTACATCATACTCGGTTTTATTTGGAATAACGGCTTAATACAGCTCTGAGTTGTTAAATATTCCTTTTCATTTATTGTAATGATTTCAACATTTATTATTATAATTTAGGATAAGTATTTTAAACCTTGATTAGTACATAGAATTATAGTATTTTAATATTATAATTCGCTAGGTATATCACTTCGATATTATCTGCAGTCGATAGACGCCACTGTTGAACATAGGCCTTCCCTAAAGATCTTCAACTTGGATATACTACGTTAAATTATTTTTTTTTCTTTTGCGAAAAGGCTGTTGCTATTTCAATATTTACTATTAGAATTGAGAATACATCGTTTGAGATCCTTTTAAGACAATATCAAAGAAGAAATGTCTATTAGCTCTCTTCGTTATTTTTGTACTCCTTGTTTTAAAGAATTTGTCCCATTGTTTCGAATGAAAATTAAAATATCTGCATGTACATCAAATATACCTAAGTGGATTGATTTTTGGATAATCTTATAACATTGATTTAAAGAAAATTTAATTTGTGGTATGCAATTTGATATACAAATATTTCGCTCTTTCGCATACCACGAACACGTTGATGAATATAGATACTTTTAACCTATTTTAAATTTTCATGATCGGTCTATGTCATCGTGCTTGGCAGATTGTATACGGGTACACGCTCAATAAAAGCGGCGTGAAATTGTGTAGGGAACTACGTATCGCTCAACGTAGGGTGTGACCATTGCCTTATTAAAGTACATATTACGCGATTGTTTATGTTAGATTCTTTTGGTTTGAATGCAATGAAATACGTGCAATGAAAAATCAGATTATTTTATAAAAACTGTACTTTAAAACTGCACCACTAAATATATTACACATACGAAGAATTATATGTACTATTAAACGGTACATATGTTATGTATGATGTAAGGCAATGAAATATCAAGAACCATTTTTTTTTCATCGTAAAATGTTGTCGTGTTTGCCCTACGACTACTAATTCTATTATCACTTAGTAGTGTGAAAAAATAATCTAGTTTCTATTTCAACTTTACTATTGAAAAAGGCTAAGAAAATCGCTGACTTTACTAAGCTAGTAAGCAGTTGTTAATGCTACACATGAACCAATTATAGCTGGACATTCAGGTCATCATTTACCTACACAAGTCTCGGTACGTTTGCATAAAATATATATAATTTGTTTTTTAATACTTATGATTATTTTACCTTATGTCTATTACAGCTTGAAAAATAATAATAGGTAACATTATTCTTACCTATTCCACCAGTAACAAATACATCGATACCCGCCAATTCTGATACAATAATTGTGCCTGCTACAGTTGTGGCCCCGTCGCGATTTTCTGCCATCACAACGGCGAGATCCCTCCGGGACGCTTTGATCACACCCTTAGCTTTAGCTAAGTAATGCAGCTGCTCTTTTGTTAAACCCACTGACAGCTTGCCTTTGAGTATAGCAACTGTTGCAGGAGTTCCGCCCTAAAATTTAAAAAGAAAGTATATTAAATATAACAACTAACAGTAGATCATATAGGTTGATGATGAAATAAATTTTAAAGAGATATTATCACGAAGAACTTACTTGTTGCCTTATTATATTTTCGACTTCTTCAGCTGTTTTTAAATTTTGTGGATAAGGCATTCCATGAGTTATAATTGTTGATTCTAACGCAACAATTGGCTTGTTTTCTAACTTTGCTTGCAGCACTTCCTCCGATAATTTTAGTGACGGCATTGTTTGGTTAATATTAGAATATTTCCGAACTATAAAAGATGCTATGCGTATTTTCGACGTACGTACCAAAAGAAATGCCATGGTATTTCCTGGAAGAAGTATGAAAATATAACGGCATATTTAATTGTCCACTTTTATTCACTTTATTTTTCTTGTCTATAATTTTAATCAATATGCATTAAATAATTTTCGGACACGCACGTAATGATATAGTGTTCATATATTTATTAATGAAACGTGCACTGAACAATAGACACGGTTTTAGTTATAATTCCAATAATATGACTCTATTCACATAAACAGAACTTTTTTTGAATAGTGTAAAACAGACAACCGCATCAAATTTTTTGATATTTTATAGGTAACGACGTATGTAAATTAAAGTTAAAGTCAAAGCTTTAAAACATTGGATAATTAATATTTAATAGTTCGTTGAGAAAACGGCAGCAGGTTTTAAATAAACTGTCTTATGTGTCATTTAACCTGCTCATATACGTGAAAATAGTGTCGTTTAAATAAGTAAAATAGTAAGTAAATCTGAATAATAAAGATATACCGCGTTGAACGTGTCCTGATTATTATTTCTCTTTCTTTTTCTTAACCTAAAGTTACATATTTTATACTGATAGAGATGCCAGCAAACTTCAAAGACACTACATATTTATTTGCCGTATCACAGTATAGTCGAGATAGAAACTCGAATATATCATACACGTGTTTGAAAATTTTAAGTTCCGTTTCCATAATTTTATTTGCTCCCTAGCTATTTCAGAAACAACTGTTTTTGGACCAGAAGTAATGCTTTGTTTCTTTTACAATAATATTTGTATCCGAAATATAAAACCGCTTTGATGAATATTGCATAAATAATTTTTTGTCGTATATGTAGGTAGACTAATTATTGTACAATGTCGGGAGAAAAGGTTGCATGATCAAAGTATTGCCGGGAGCTATTTCCAATTACGTGCTACTTTTATTTAAGTCCATACCACTAAGACAGGTTTTGTAAATTATCAAAATTTGCTAAACAATAATAATATTAAATTTATTCTTTCATCATTTAAAAATTTGATGCTATTGTAATAATATATGCATATAACGAAAAATAAATGCTAGAATATTAACAAATCGTTAAGCTGATATTTCAAAACATTTAATATTTTGTATTTGGTTTAGAAAATGTTTTGTGTATAATATAATTGATTAAAAGAATATAGTCAGTATTTCATAAATTTTTAAATAAGTTTTACTATTATCGATTACTCGATAGTGAATCGATATTTAAACCAAACTTTTGTATGTTATCTGTGGCATTCATATTTAGTTTGTTTTGTTTCGTGATTGAATGTAAAATAATGTTTGTGCTTAGTTAATGTTCCTAGCACATTCTAAAGATTTTTATACCAAAATTTGATTTATTGTTAAATTATAAAAAACTAAAAGTAGCTATAGTACTTTTACTATGAAATTTAAATCCTAACCTCTAAAATTTTGTTTAAAACTTCGTGTTTATATTTTTTAATTACTAGTTGTTACTGTGCGTAAAGTAGAATAATAAAATAATAAATTAATCTTAAAAATATCTGATATAGAAAAAGTTATGTGTAACGTATTTACTTACGTATGTGACCTAATAGTTTTTCGGATGCCCGACGATGTTCCGCTGTCACAGCGTATTGAATTGAAATAGTGATTGGTAGTTTTTTAGGTATGACTATTTTTTCGAAATAATGTGGTTTCAAGTTTTTATGGAGAAACCTAGTAGTAACAAGAATACTGACAAGATTTAATGGAAATAAAAATATTTGTTAAAGTATATTTGGTATAAATTTTCATCTCGTTACGTTTTTAGAAGTTTTTGTTTAGAAGTCTCTTCTTTTTACTTAAATATTTATTGAAAATAAGAAGTAGAAAAAGGCAACAAGTACCCATTACCACATAAAATACTTAATAAAAACAGTTAAATAAAATTTATTGTATAGGTATTTCGAATCCGCGAGCTCTGGCGCTGATGAAGTAATAATCATCAAAATGACTAATACATTTGGATCTAGTATTGTATCATAATAAAAAAGCTAGAACAATATTTGCTTCAATACGTGTTATTTAGCTCAAAATGTAAATAAAAACAACTAAGTTGTATCAATATTTTATGCGTGTTTTCTGTTGCTTTTGCAATGTTAACATAGATTAACATACAGCGAAATGTAATTAACACAATCCCATGGGTAAGTTAATATTCACGGGATGCGTAAAAGCAGTCGCAAGCTGTGAATTTATAATACCTGGTGAACGCAAGATTCCCCTTACCTCATAATATAAACTAATTTAGGGGAGAAGGCGAAATGTGAAATGCAGTTTAATCTTGTTGGTTTAATTAAAGTTTATTAAAACATATTGTTAACTTGGAACCTTGTTTTATGTGTTTAGAGTTTGAGCGAAATATTTAAAAAAAATAGTACATACGAAAAATATATGATTCAATTCGCCAAACTGAATAAGTAATTGTTTTTTTAGCTTAATAATGAATAAATTATATAAGATTTGATGGTATGAGAGATTTTGCGGTATATATTAAAAATCATATATTTATTGATTATAAACAAGAAATGATTTTATATAGTCTTATTATATAGTCCACCTGTTTGATTTGAACGTGACCTAAATTTGAAAATATACAAAAATTCATGATCGCTCAAATATATGGCTAAAAAAATATTGTACAGCAAATTTAGATCCACGTATTTATAGCGATTACTCAACCTTTTCGCCACAAATCTAGCCCCTATAAGGGTATGCTGTTCTTTCTGTAATCGATGTTTAACTGTAGCAAAGCTTTTTCATGAAATATCTTTCCAATATGTTTTTAACCACTGCATTGCGTACGTTAATTCTAATTATCCTGTCAACATATTTTAATAAAACATTAATTAGTACAAAGCGGTATTGTAGAATAAATTATTACTAACACGCGATACGATTATTACACGATGTTTGGTTGTTACGGTAAAATACCAATATTAAATGTTTGTATCAAAATTTGCGATAAATACTTTAAGAAATCCGCCTGACCCACATTTACGTTTATAGGCATTGAACCAAGATTTTGTCTATGGAAGATTATGGAGTAATATTAGAAGAAATCAAGGAACACTCGTGAATTTTTTTTTATCTTTTAGTAAATAGTAATTTTACTAAATTTAAAAATTACTAAATTACTATTTACTACTGTAAAAGTTCATAACTGCTAAATAGTAATTAAAAAATTTTAAAATAAATGAAAAAGAGAAGTGAATCGATGTAGGCACTTTAAGTGTTTAGTCATGCCATAGATTATGAAATGGCAGTAAAGAAAATTGTGAGGTAACCGGTAGGTTCTAAGAACAACAGCTTTTATGAACTAGCGTCATCCGTTAATATGTGCCTGGCCAACGTGATGGAAGATTCTTTTTTTGTGACGGAAGGTTCCGACGAGATCATTAGGCAAGAAGAAATACGCTGTTTGTGTTTTACATTACATTATTTACAATCACCTGATGCCGTTTCTTAAATATTAAAATTTCTACTTTTTTCTTGATCAAAAAGGGTTAGTGTTTGACCACATTTCAACTTAGTGTTAATGTGATGTGACCTTAGGTAGTGGTGATATGATTTACGTTCCTGTCCACTTTTTTCGTGAAGACACTCTCATAGTTTTTGAACGAGAACACTGACGCTGGTAAGTGGTACTCCTTTGCGTTTCTTATCAAGAATGAGTACCTAGACTCCTTTGTTCGCTGTCCGGAAATATTTACAACATTACGAGTGGAAAGGCGATGGAAGAATTCTTTCTCTCTCTTCCTAGCTAATACCTTTAAGGTGGTGGGGTCAGCATTCATTATTTTTCTCCCCTACGTTGCTCTGTCCTCGATATCATCGGTGGCTTGGTACTCACCCATGTATACACTACAATATTCCACCTTATTTTTGGTTTGCTTGTGGGATACAGATCGTTGAGGGACAATTACAATACCAAGTTACCAATGTACTAAGCTTGCCTTCTATTTACGGGATGAGAGAATTATATCATAGAATGCAAGCCCATCCTCTCAAAATTGTATGTGGCACTGACTCGACGCCTGTATTCCAGACTGTCTAGTCTACTATCTATCATGCTTGTTTGTGGGCATTGTTCCGATTTATTATGACTTGTAAGGGATTTATATTAATAATTGATGTTTTCGTGATTTTTTTCTATAAACAGGTTCAATTATTTCTGTACAATAAAGTTTTCGGCTTGAAAAGAGAGGTAAGACGCTAGGTTTTAACTCTCGAATTCAAATTATTAGTATCACGATTGCTGAGAAGAATAAATTTGATATCGGTGACCCGTGAAATGGAAAAGTTCAATTCGACAAATTTAATTAACATTGCTTATGAGAACGATGCTTTAAACTAATTAATCAGGCCGTATCTTTGGATGGTGGCTAGCCTACCATGACTTGAATTTTTATATATAACGACGTGCTTTTAATTTCTTTTTTTTTCAAAAGTTTGGATGCAGTCACTTTTGGCAATAAGATAATCTTTTGAGCGTATTATTTTACAGGATTTCTATAAATGTTGTGATGTGCAATAAAGCGTGATAAATTACATGTTCTGTTCTTTCGTCTTGTCTTTTTTTTTGTTTTACGGACAGGTTGTGTCAGAATTTCACCGCCACGATGTTCCACCTTCGTTGCTTTATGGCGGGGCCACGGGAAGGCTTTCGTACACCTCCGCAACCTCACTACCTGTCTTGTCCTGCCCTGTCAAGCCCGGCTCTGTTCTATTCAACAGAAATGGAAATGTTTTATATAAATTTAAAAAATCTGCTGATACGCTCGTTTAACTAGACCCTATGACCTTCCAATAAGTTGAACTATTTAGCAGTACAAGTGCTCCTACAAGGCAATTAATTAATAAGTGCAGCCAGGCACTGATGTTGTATGAGTACGTACCTATATTCCAATATTCTGTAATCACAGATAATTTTATTAAACATGAACTAATTGATTTATATTCAAATTTTCATCAACATCTATTTGTTAAAATAAAGGAATTAAAAGTTTTTTTTATTTAATTTAAAGTTATTATTTTTTGAACACTAGTCCATATTCAAAGATTGAACCGCTAACAAGATGTGGCAATGATTCATCGTTTCTCTCTTCTAAAGTTTGCTTTACTATCAAATTAGTACCAACAGACTTCTATGCCTAATATTCTCATTTTGATTTTTTTTTATTCAACGTAGCGATGAGACGGGCGGGACATTCATCTGATGGTAGACGATACGCCTGTCCATAACAACGTGGCGTTGGATAGGATGATATACAATAAATACCAGTAATTTCACTAGTTACAGTACCCTTCAAACAAGAACTCGGTAATGTTTGCACAGTACTGTTTGACGTCAGAAATAGGTGCTGCTGTGGTATCTACCTAGACGGTCTCTCGCAAATAGAAACCCACCACCAGTGAAGTGTCTTGAGATAATAATTAATATTCTTAAGAATTAATTACAAAATAAAGTTTATTGTGACTTAAATAAATATAAAATACAGTTTTTATTTTTACTTACATTATTAGCCAGAAGATACCTACTGCAGGGCATGACGTTTTTACTTGTATAACTTGTATTTTTTTTACATGGTAAATATACATAGAACAGAAATATTTTAAAGGGATAATTTTTATTTTACTAAACAATATGAACGTTACAACAATAACGATATGACTATACATACTTTTATTCATATACATATATAACTCACAATAATGATGTCCCCTCCAACGGGTTCTCGCCTTGTCGTGGCGGAGGGGCTTAGTAACCGTGGTCCGGTACACGGTGAAGCCAAGTGGAACCCATCCGGCCGGCCCGCGGCGAAGGGCTGGCCGAAGCGGCCGCTCCCGGTTCGAGCACCGGTTGGGATAACTGGAGCTCACCGGAGCGGCCGGGGACCGCAGGGGCGGCTGTGTGCTGCCCCAGCGGCCGGCTGCAGGGGCGGTTTCATACCGCCCCTCGCAGCCGAGGTGGGGTCGCGGAGGGAGTACCCTCTGCGGCCAACCGGTGTCGCACCGGCGATGCTGCGGCGGTGGGGCCGCGGGGGAAGAGGAGTTTTGGTATTGCGATGCGCCGTTCTCCCTATCCTCCGCGGCCGTTAACAGGTAGCGGCGGGCCTAACATCTCTCCGTCGCGGGGAGCCAGGAGAGGTTTTCTCCCGTGACTCCCATGGCCTCTAGGCGACAGATTCGGGGGAACCGGTCGCCCGCACACGCATGAGGTCGAGGAGGGGGCGCGCTGCATGTTCCGGCGCGCCCTGGGAGGGTTCATCCCTCCCCCCGAGATGGGGCCGCGCAAGCGGCCAGCGCCGGCAGGGTCGCGGTTGTGTGCGTACCCGCGTTCCCGTGACCCTGCCATCATGGCGATGAGGAGGAACATCGTGGGGGTTTTAGTCGGTGCAAGTCCGACATAACTCGTCCTTGCCCCCGCGAGGACGAGTATGCGTAGGCATTTCCCCCACGTAAAAAAAAAAAAAAAAAAAACAATAATGATGTAAACTCACTGTTATATGTATTACCGTAAGGTATAGTATCTTTCTCCTGTTTTTATTGAGGGTAGAAAGGCTTTCGAATAACGCAATCTGCATTATAGTCAGTTTTATATTTATCAATAGTTACGAAAAGCATTAACTGAAAAGTAAAATATTTGTGCTTTCCGTATGGTTTGGAAATTATGATTATTTAAGTAATAAATTATTCAATTTAAATGTAGCTATTTAAACTTTGGTATAATATTTTATATTCTATGTGTGATTTACTTTATTTTTAATGATAACGACGTTTGTATTGTTCTATTATATATTATCTTTATAGATAAAAATATAATTTTGCTTCTGTTGGAACAAAATTTTTAATTTTAATATGCAATAAACTTATACATAATGATTTTATCCTTACTTTAACTGCTAAAGCAAGACAAATTGGGCCATGCAATCAATCGCTATGTCGCAAGAAAAGCATTGGAACAATTTGTTGGAATAGATAGCGATTGCTGGCCTCTTGCCAAAAATCTCTCCCTGGCTAAAGTGTTGTGGAACAAATCTGTTCTGTAAACAATTAACAAATTACAAATGCTGATTTACCTCGCTTTCAAAGCCATAGCAAAAGAGATTTCATGAAAATCTTGATAAACTTTATCGCAATAGTAGGTATTTCTTATATCAGACCACCAAGGTAGTTATTTCTTTTTTCCAGCAAACAAGTTGTGTGTAAATAGTACCGTTTAGCTTTGAGAAGTGTTGCCGTAAAGTAAATGTATTAGGGGAAAATGTAAAATGGTATGATAAATTTAAAGGCGATGTACCTACCTCCCTCATTGTGATGCGCACGCTGTTAATTGCCATCAATTTGGAGGTTTTATTCGGCCCATCGTTTTTTTTTTATATTAAAAATCTATTTAAAAACTTATGATCATCAAAGTTATGATTCAAATTCATAATCATCATCAGCAGAGAGACGTCCACTGCTGGACATAGGCCTGCCCCGAAGATTACCTCATCGATCAAATTCAAAACTATTAGAATACTTTTTCAACTACAAACTTTTTGGACTAAAAGAGCCAGAGATAACCAACACGAATTCATTGTTAAAACATTTTTAAATTAATAGCAGAATGTTCAATATCTTAATGAACCTTGTAATGCTTTTGGTTTGCAATTTTTCAAAGGGCTTATTGTCATCAGACCACGTTTTAACATATTCCGAGCTTTGTATATCCGTTTCAGTTACTTTGCTTTTGTGCGACGTCCTACAAACCAACGGGAGCACTTCGAAATTTTTGAACTTCATTTGTATATCCGAGAAAATATATTTTTTTGTTATGGTTTTCAAAGCGTATTTAATTATGATTTTAATTTAAACTAATGTGATTTTAGGTGAATCATCATTAACACATAAATGTACAGTTGCTACCTTTTAAATTTTTACTTTTACCACTTGAAATCCATCCATTTCATCTTTAAATTAAAAACAACTTTTACGTGAAATTTGTGTCCTGCGATTGCTTTGTATCGTAGCAAATAAATTTCTAGCGAACCAGCTACATAGAGCGAGCAATCTTGAACTTTCAAGAACCTTTGATGTCTCGATTGTTGTGCTAACCATAGCACAAAGTTTAACCTTTTAATTAAAACTGGTTTAGTTGCTAATACGGTACAATAGAGAGAAATAACTCTGTTTATTTTATGCGAAAACAAAATAATCTATCTATTTATGTATATTTTTAAAACTTTAATTAGTTTTATCATGTAGAAATGCGATAAAAATTATATAAAGTTTGAAAATGGTTTGGATTCCTAAAGTGGTATAAGCAAAAATTAAAATAGTTTATTCCTGAAACAGTTTTTTTTAAACTTTGTACAGTAACCCTTGCTTTGAAAGACTGAAAACTTTAATAACCGTCATCACCATTGTGTCTGGATCGCTTTTCGGAATGAGGTTTATTCAAATTAAGTCAACACAGTTGAATGAAAACTCTGGTGAGGCTATTGTTCATGTCCTATCATTGAAGTTGAATGACGCATTTTTGCAAGAGTGTATCGATGAGGCATATATTCTGATGTAAATAAAGCCTTCTGGCAGTTATATTTGAAATTCAACCTTTAATTTTTTATTCCGGAGTGTTACGAGAATTATTTAAAATATTGATAAAAAACAAAGTAAAACGTTCCATATCATTAATTTTTTTTATACTTAATTAACTTAAATTATGTTCAACCTTTTATGCTTTATCATTTATTTTTCGAGGCATAAATTATTTTTAGCAACTTACGTGTTTTGTTTATTTCTCTTTATTGTTTAATCTTATAATAGTATACAAAAGGCGGCGTTAATGCCTGCAGGCATTCTCTACAATCCAACTTGTAGTAAGGTGAGATGTTTTGGTAGGTGGTATTTTAAATGATGGTATAATTAAAGAATAAATAATATAAATAAAAATTGCAACATACATGAAAAATTCTATGTCTATATATGTTTTTAGGGTGTCAGGGGTCCCGCACAACAACTCACGGGACCCAAGCTAACGTCACATACACGTGCTGCACCCTGCTTATCAACAAATGACGCTCTGATTCCTACCATATGAACCAGAATCTCTACCTACGAAGGTTACAGTAAACCGCTAGATGCGGACAGCGTAGCACCGATCAATGTTTGGGTAAGGCCTATGTCCAGCAGTGGACGTCTATTGACTGATGATGATGATATTGTTGGTCTTGTTGCTTTTATACTTAAACATTTGATTGTTTCATGGTTGCCGCACTGAAATATAGATATGAGCGCGATTTGTGCGGGCAATGTTGAATGAGGTATGAAATTATAATGATTTCCGCACGCCGCCGGCCAGAGGCGAGCGGAATTTCGTAATAACTGAAATACCCGATTTTAAGCTCATACGTTCATATAATATAATTGTTTTCCTAGAAATACTCAGGTTCTATTATTTCGTAAAACAATACGAATTTGGTATGTTATTACTGACGGTAGGGCTTTGTTGCCAGAAAACATCTAGGCAAGTACTACCGCAGATCCTATTTTTGCCGCCAAACAGTAACATACAAACATTACCGTGTTCCGGTTCGAGAGGCACTGTAGCTAGTGTAATTACTGGGGTAATGATGCTCAACATCTTGTCTCAGGTGACGAACGCAATGTGGTGCAGTATATATCATTCTAACTAGTGCCAAGTAATTGTGGGCAGGAGTAACACTTTCCATCAGGTGAATGTCCCGATAGTCTCGTCGCTTAATTGAATAAATATTTATAAACTCTATGTTTACTCCTATTATACGTGATAATATTAGCATAAATTTACCGTGCGAACATGTATTTAGTTGCTCTTGAGTAAAATTAATACATTCTGAATAATTAAAAAAAATTATCTATGAATTTATTCCTCAGACAAATTCATCATATTGGTAGCTAGAAAAACATTGTAACCATTTGTCGGAATCGTTAGCAATGCCTGGCTGTTTGCCAGAAATATCTAACTACTGTTCTAAAATGCTCTTTAAAGAATTCTTTAGATATTTACAATTACAAATATTTCTTTATGCTGTATTCTATTGTTAAAAGTGGCCGACTGTATATTATTAAAACTAATTAATCAATCATTACAGAATAGAAATGATAAAACCTTATGAATACTGCTCATAAAATGGCCCCAGGTTTTTTTACATACGCTAATATTTTTATTTCATTACATTAGCAATTCGATTAATAAGCAATGTTTATAGTTATCATGGTGAATTGATCGTAAACTTCCGCTAGTAGGAGAAGCACCTTAAGAAGGAGAAGAATAATTATAAGTATACATGTATTATTCAAACTCCAATCACAACTGTTCTAAAATAGATGGCGTTCACTAAAGCTTCCTAGGTTAAGCATTTTAAGTGGCGTGTTATATCAAACTTATTTTTAGCAGATTTTATAAGCTTTATAATTAACAAGAACTTTACGGTTCTAGATGTTGATGTTGAAAATATAAACATTTAATTACAACTGTTACCTCCATTAAGTAAAAGAGTGTAAGAATTACTAAGTTTTTATTTAAGGGGAAACAAAAGAATTTACTAGAGTGACGAGGCTTCTAATGTATCCCAGCGAGTTATCGCTGCTGTATGAATATTTTAATTAGTCTTTCATTCTTATTATTAGAATGTTTATTGCCAAATATAGTACACCAACCGGCAGATTGTGAAGTTGTTTCAAATTACGTCCATCAACGTCAAGTTAACTTCAGTAACATCATAAGGAAAAACTTAAACACTGATATTCGTAATGAAATCTTTTACTATTCACTAGACAAGTGTGGAATCTGTCCTCACAAAACTCAGATTCTCTTCACCGAAATAAGCATCTAGTTTAATAAAGTGACTTTTCTCGTCAAGGCATGTTAAATACACCCATGTATATACAAGGGATATTTTTGTACTTGTTCATCTATTAATTGTAGTTATAGATATCGTATAAGACTTTTTCATTATATGAACGTTGGTGTGTAAAAATTTAAGCTAGGAAAATTCTTCGTTAAAGTAAAGGATTTCTATAAAGTTCTTACTTTTCTGAATGTAGTAATAAATTATGACAATTCAGTATTGACAATATTAAAATTTCCTTTTAAATTTCATTTCTAATTTAGTTTCATTGAATGTATAAAAAATAAGAAGTGTTTAAATTTTTTTTTGAACATGTATCACAAAGTACCTTAAATGTAATAAATCGTTTTTTTTGTTATTTAGGTTTATTTTTCCTTATGTTAGTCTGATGATATAACTATAAATGAAAATAATTAAGGCAGGAATCAAAACAAAATTACAATGAAAGGAAACCTGCAAACTAAAATTAAGTGTACCATCGAAGTGATAAACTAAAATCGTGCTTAGAACTTAAGATTACTTTTGTAGATAGCAAACAAGAAATAATCAAGTCTAAATTACTTTAAATAAATAATTATTCCTTTCATAAAATTATTTAAATGTAATGCAAAGCTTAGAATCTTCATGGTAATTAACATAACTCTAGGTAAGCTACGGCGGCTTTAAAGGTTCTTTGCTTAATTAAAGTGTTAAGCGAGGTTAAAAATTCTAAGATTGTAATGCAACAATATATTCATTTTAGTTAAAAAAATACAATTGTGTACTAATTACGAAGAAAACGGAATCTTGAATATACCAGGGTAGAATAATGCATGGAATTAATTCAATGTTTATAAAAATTTTATTTTAGAGGTTATGAAACAATGAATAGCCTATTTGTTGAACATAGAACCAAAACCTGAATTTTTATATGTTCTAAATTCCGAAACATAATTGCTGATTTACTTGTACTCATACATATCCACTTCATAAATCTTTTCCGACCATCACAAATTCTGAGAGCTAAACTATATTTATTACTTTGAAGTAATCAATTTGCTTTTCTGACTTTGACTGATGTGAATAGTCGAGAAAGTAGTTTGGCAATAACTCCAAACTTGTAAAAATCTTTTGTTGACATGTAATCTAATGTTTTTTTTTAACTATAAACTAAATGTACGCTTTCTTATATATTTAGATGTAAAAGAAAATTAAAAGATAACATGTTTGGTCCATTAATATTATAGTTAAACAAAATAGTGACAGAATCTTTACAATCAGCAAATCATTTTATTCGCGATCACCAATTAACAGTAACCTAATATATCTAGTATTACATTTCTAGTTATGGAATCATTCACTGATCGGTCTATTAAAAATTGTATGTCAAAGTACTTCACCGTTCATATGTTAAATTTTATTTAGTTGTGTTTGTGTTCTGATTTGTTCTCATAAACGATTCTTTTATCTATCAATGTTTTCGAGGATGCTATACTTTTGTTTGTATCAAAAATATCCTAATAAATAATAATCATTTATATGTCGTGTAGTTTACAGTTATTCATTATTCGTATTAAAGTTTTAATCAAGCGAGCCAGATATTTTGGGAATGATTAACTGTTTTCATAGAGTAATTTCAAATTTTAAAAAATCACTGGCCAGCAGCCAACAGTCATTAACTGTTGACCTCTAAAACTTCCATGTTATTTTTCTACAAGGAGAAATGACGTTTGATTGAGTGTACATCAAAAAATATCTCTTTTGCGGTTTTATTGTTCGTGTAATTTATATGAATTAAATTAAAATTCAATTAATAGACAATTCCAATTTGTTTATTTTATATCCATCATAGATAATATATTCTTTTATTTAAGAGAATCAGTGTAGAAAAGAAGATAATTTTTTTTAAGACAACTCCTTCATTAGGGTCAAACTACGTGACACGTAACAAATTACACTGGCAGTGACAAATTGGACAATTACTTTCTGCGCAAATCCTGAAGAAAAATGATTAAAGGTAAGAAAGGTCCTCTCTAGTTTTCAATCTTAATGTATCTTAATAAAAGCGAAAGAAACTCATTGCAACTTTTATTACAACATTTGAATGTTGATTTTCTGTTTTACGGTCACTAAATGGAGTTATGAATCCCTCTTTACTAATATTTTAAATTTGGTGTTCTGGTATCGTGATTATATACAAACCTGCCTCGTGTTACGTGATGATTCACGCTGTTTGGGTTAATACTGTGGTTAGATTGTAAGTTATTTTCTTCTTACAAGAGTACCCACATCATAATCCATACGTTGGGTTACAAATAGCTTGTCCGTATGCGGTATACGTTCGCAGTGTTACGACAAAGGCGTCTAGACACTGGACGGTAAAGACAAGCTCGTGCAATTGTATTATACTCGTAGTATATAGTTTCTGAGGACAAGGTTTAACTAAATGTATATATTTATTTATATGTATGTATGTATAACTTACTAAAAACTTTTATAAAGTATGTTAAAGTGAAAAATATAAAATATCTAGTATCACATGGCAAGAAAATACAAGAAAGAACAATACTGGTTCTCCAAGACTATGACCAGGCTGTCCTTGAGCAATCAGCTTCTATCTCCCTCCTTGCTATTATTGGTATATATTACTAAAACTTCCAATACAAATTATATCGTCCTACATTAACTAATAACTTCTTAAAATAAACGACATTAAAAATAACATTACTGTTGTATGAATTGCGTCATCAATGAACACTAACTTCGTCTATAGATTTAATTTGTTCACCTCAGTAATACGTATGAATATCTGTACTTGAAAGGCCATGGGCATTTATTTCTTAATAGTTTAAGAAAGAAGTATGAGGTAGTCATTAACTCGACAAGTACAATTATTATTAGACTGATGTTATGTAGCGGATTCCAAATTCGCTACCACATAAGTGTCAACTAATGTATTGATTACCCTTGGTTGATATAAACGGAGGAACGTAATGGGAACCCTATGTTTCAATTTAGGTTAAATAGTAATTTATTATCTACACACCGATTTTTATGTTAAATTTCATGTTTATTTATTATGTTTTTTTGTTTTTATTTTATGCTTTTGTTAAATTTCCATTAACGTAAGTCATCAAAATGTTTCTTTTATGCTGTTTTAAAATAGTACTTAATTTATTCATGATTAGTTTCTGTAATAAAACAAGGTTATCTACCAGTAATTATTGACCGTAATCATTCATATGTAATTAAATTACTAAAGTAACACATTATACATTAAAATATTATGCGCAATGTGTTGTGTAAACACACAAACTAATAATAGAGTTAGCAGAAATAGGCAAGCGTAGGATTTGGAGACACTTTGGATGTTCTGCTCTGCGTGCCACGGAAGCCGAAGTTACTGGTTGTTAACGTACGGCAATAAAAACTAAAGAAATATTTCGAAATACAAAAATAAGAAGCTATAAGACATATTTTTAACAAATGGAAAATCAATTTATTTCGTTCCCCACCCCACCCTATTCATTCATTCATAATCAGCCGATAAATGTCCACGGCTGGACATAGGCCTCCACCAAAGATCCCCACCTCAATCGGTTTAGCGCTGTCTGCATCGCCGGCCGCCGGGGACCATCGTTTGTAGAGGTTCATATGGGGGGACTTCGATCATTTCCCACCACCTTGGCTCAACCTGGGTTCCTGGGAATTTCGTTTCGTTTTCCCCTCTCTATGGGATATATATTTGTTACGGGTTAAATAAGATGAAAGGAACAAAACAAAAAGCTACACGACTTTTAGTTCAATCTCTTCTTTGTAGTCAGTTTAAAAAAAATTACATACAATACAAGTAAAATTTTCATTACTTTACAGTTTACGCCGTGTTCACAAACAAAAACACGTCACAAAACTGTATTTTAACGAGTACTTTAACTGAACTTATTTCAACAGCATGTGCAATTTTCCTTTGTCCACAAAGAAAACAAAGTTTAATTGAAAGGGTGAAGAAAAACTCTCATCTCGTCCGGAA
The DNA here is from genome assembly GCA_029034505.1 of Ornithoptera priamus. Classification (NCBI taxonomy): domain Eukaryota; kingdom Metazoa; phylum Arthropoda; class Insecta; order Lepidoptera; family Papilionidae; genus Ornithoptera; species Ornithoptera priamus. The sequence continues at coordinate 57,684 of JARDWD010000734.1, forward strand.
ATTAAAATATACAGTAGGTTTATTAAAAAAAATGTTGCTCTACATGATTGACCATGTATATATTCTCTCATGATTTTTTTATATAGAAAATTAAACCTCATCCTTATGTACATACATGTGTATTATTTACCACCACGGGATTATGAATATTTAAAAATAAAAGAATACTTAAACTCAATGCTTAATTGATTAATACGGTTTCTTACTTGTTAATATTTGTAATAATTTACGATTGTTCATTCAGTTACATAAATTCAATATTAATATGTATGTATACAATGGCGGCGTATATTTTATACGAAAATCATTTTGAATGCCCCTAATAAAGTCTTTTAATGGACCAGCAAAACCTTCCACATTTCATAATGAATATTATGCAAAACGGTCGTTTCACTTTCATATATGTAAAGTAACATGACATTAAATTCAGCCGCTCGTGCCTGGGTGCCAACAGTCTCATAATAATGTCGTGGTATATGAGTTTTGAAGTAAAATATTTTTTCGTCTTTCCGAATTTATTATCTATCAGTGTTTATTGAAAAGAAACTTGTTTTAAACATATTATTCTAGGTAAAAAATACGGGAATTTTCTATTACTTCAATAATATATAATAATGGATGTGTAATAATTTATATTTGACATAATAATTTTGTGGATTATTTGTTACGGTACTGGACTGAAATTATTTACATTTAAAATTAATAGATGTCAACTATAATGAAGGTCTTTGAAAAATTTTAACATTGTATTAAATAAAAATTTTAAATCATAAATTCAGTGATTGCGTGATAACAAGGACTTTTTTTTATTAACTTGGGAGTAATAACTGCGCATACCCGTCCACGCGGGGACAAGGACAGGTTATGTCGGACTTGCACCAACTAAAACCCCTACGATGTTTCAACTTGTCGCCTGATGGCGGGGTTACGGGAACGCTTTCGCACCACCCGCGACCCAGCCGGCGCTGACTACTTGCGCAACCCTATCTCGGGAGGGAGGGTTGAACCCTCCCTTTCTAGAGCGCGCAAAGACATGCAGCGCGCCCCTTTTCGGCCTTCTGCTGTCGCGTGGGCAACGGATTTCACCGAACCCGTCGTCCAGAGGCCATGGAAGCCAACAGAGAAAACTCCCAGCTCCTTGCGGCGGATCTGATGATGGGCCCGCCGCCACCCGTTAAACTGCCGCGGAGGATAGGGACAGCGGCGCATTGTTATACCGACACCTCTTCCCCCGCGGCCCCACTGCTGCCGCATCGCCGGTGCGACACCGGTTAGTCACAGAGGGTACTCCCTCCGGGACTCCACCTTGGCTGCAATGGGCAGTGTGAAACCGCCCCTGCGGCCTAGCCGCAAAGGGCAGCATAAAGCCGCCCCCGGCAGCCTCCGCTGCTCTGGTGAGCTCCAGTTATTCAACCAGTGCTCTAACCTGGAGCGACCGCCACGGACTGGCCCTACGCCGCAGGCCGGCCGGGTAGGTTCCTCTTCGCTTCACCGTGTGTCTGTCCCACGGTTACTAAGCCCCTCTGCCACGACAAGGCGGGAACCCGTTGGAGGTGATAACAAGGGTTGGAAAGTTTTTAAAGAAGTGTTTTAAATTATTATAAGAAAAAAAACTTTTTGAATATAATTAGGGCGATGGTGATTAGTGTAGCTAAAAAATAACTTATTTTATACTTAAATAATTGTTCTTACTTAAAGCGATGCTTGGATAAATGGTTTAAATAAATTTCTTTCTGCATCAAAATTAAAATGTCTTTTTTAATAAAACTTTTAATGAATATATTAATTTAGGTAAATAGATAATATAGCAATATGAAACCAGTTTTTTGTAGTAAGACCTGAAATATTTTTGCTACATAGCCCACTAGACCAGTATTCTTAACTCTCCCAATTACTGACTTAAAACAATATTAACAGAAATCTAAACATCTCTATAAATAATCTTATAATGTTCTTAACTTTTACGACTGTGGCTTGTTGCTTGTCTTAACCTCAGTTATCCTTTCCGACCTCACGATGCGTATAAATCCTTCCTAAGTATAAATAGTTACACCCAAAGTTTGATTTAGAATAATACTCTTACATTTCATGTCAAACTGTGTTCTATACATGCATATGAAGAAAATATTTAAATAAATTGTGTCTAGAATAAAACAAGTGGTAATAGCACAGTTACAAGTATAATAGAATTTATTGCACGCGAAAATGCGTGAGTTTGATTTCTGCCGAAATTAAATAGTGAAAATAAACATTATAAACCTATGACCTGACGTTAATTGACTAGCATAATAGATAATAGGAGGGGACCGGTATCACATCCGCCGATCAAGTTTACTACCTTCCACTGGTGGATACGGACAGACTGTTGAAAGTTAACATTTTTTAGTTACTTATATTTAACAGCTAAACCTTCAGTAATGAAAAGGTACAAGAAGATGAATCAAAATATTAGGTCTTATTTCTTGAGAGAATGCTCAAAGTCTGGGGCTATAAAGGATTATGAAAAAGATAATATAATTAAAAATTTTCTTAACTCTTTTGCAGTCATATAAATATTAGTTCTAACACCATATCGCTGTCGCTGGGATTATTAATAACTGATTCTTATAACGGAAATGAAATTAAGATTACCAAAATAAAGTAAATTTACAAAAATCTTTTTTATGCGTCTCGTTAGCGTAAAATACTAACTTACTGTCACTGCTTGTTTTGTTGTGGGTCAAGATGGCTGTTGTGCCATAACTGCTGACGCAGCGATACTTTAATATCCACCTAAGTACCTCTTGTTGTTCCAGGAACATTACAAGTATCTGTTGTCTATCAGGAATATATTATATCACTAGATTTTTAACTTGTAGCTGTTTATTTAATTAAATACACTAATTTAGTGTACCAATGTTTAAAGCAAAAATCGTTATTTGCAGGAATGATTTTTTTGCTTCATTTTTCGTCACTATTTTTTCTTATTTTATTTATTAATAGTCATTGGTTATCATGTATACCATTACATGAATTAATTTGTTTATTCGTTTATATACCGGAAACAGATTTATCTTACAGTATTATTTATTTACCTTTTCTCCAATAAAAACACTAAGGTTCGGTATTAACTCCGACTTATACTGAATCGTAAAAACTTTCTGTTATACTTAAATATATAAAAATAATAATTTTATTTCCTATGCGTACGAAATAAATTTATATTAATTATTTTATTTTTAATTTATCACACGTATCTATTGGTGAGCCCGTAATATTTTAAATATTGGCTAACATTTTTATCTGTCTCCTTTGATTGATTTGTCAGATATAAGAAATATTAAATACTTCGTAATTTCCACATTAAAGAGTGTTATTGCAAAAATTGTGCTAAAAGTCACGGCTAAGCTATTAATACATAGTAGCATCATGAAACCGCGACTCGGTTGGCGCAACAACCGCCGTGTGGTTTTAGACAATCCGACGTGCATTTACTTGCGTCCAAACAATTAAAATACTATTAATGGATTATCGATTACTTTATTGGTAAGGGTAAACCAATTTTGTTAATATATTAATTTTATAGAACTATTTTGGCTCAAATCCATCCTATATAAGGACAATAAAAATAATGCCGATGACGTATTAGTTTCAACACTGTATCTTGCTTTCTTTTCCTGAAGTATGATGCTACACAGGGCCAGTGTCTGTACAAGTAGATTTAATTATAGTTCATCGAGAATTATTTCTGGCTGAAATTACGTAGTAATTAATCTACGTCATTCCTGTTAATTATATTAGTCTTTACAATTTCCTTCTCATCTGCAGGCATATACCTAATTGTAAGTTTATTAATTAAAAATAATAATTCTTTCATGGTGTTTGACTCTCTCTATAATTATATTGACCCTCTCTCTCCGTGGCATTTATTATTCCCGTCTGATGGTGGGGTCTGCCTTTCTGGTCTTTCTCTTCCACTTCGTTCTGTCGGACGCGTCCTCTTCGGTAACCTTACAGAACTTTAGATATTTTTTGACCACATCTGTCCATCTTGTCTTTGGCCGCCCTCTGGATCTAGACCCCGTGATGTTCAGATTGGCCATAACATTTCCAACATAGTCAGGAGATCTTCTTTTTATGTGTCCATACCAACGAAGTCTGCTCTCTTGCAGCTTGTCAGCGATGTTGCGTACACCGAGACTGCCGCGGACGTACTCGTTGCGGATTTTGGCGAGTCTCGTCACTCCGCACATCCACCGAAGCATTTTCATTTCGGAGACTTGGATTTCGTTGGTTTGGCGCTGAGTTATGGCCCAAGTCTCGCTACCGTAAGTTAGGACCGGCCTGATTATGGTCTTGTATACTAAGCCCTTGTAATTCCCTGTAATTGTATTGACCCATAGCAATTAAATTATTTAGTTTTCGACAACTTATAATAAATAAATCCTGGCTTTTTGTCTCATAGTTTTGTTATATTAGCAATATCGTTGATAGTTTACTGATGGATAGATATAACTCTCATAAAAATCTCTAGGAAAAAAGGTAAATTAGTCAAGACTGAGATGAGAAACTCAAATATGTGTCTTATGTTGCCCTCGTAAAATAAAAAGGCCATTGCAATGTTCGAACAAAACTTTAGTTCAGTCACTTGTGAAGGTTATAATCAGTACCAGCCTTCCTCAGGTCACTTAGGTTAATTAGCAGGTATAAAAACGTGGGAAATTGTGATTTGTATAATTCTAATAAAGTTTTGGTGCCGATTTTTATATATTTAATTAAGCTAATAACATGAAAATCAAAGTAAAATATAAATTAGATTTATTTTGATGATAGATAAATTAATAAGACTTCAGAGGTCACTTTATATTTCTTCTTTTTTTGTACAGAACAAAGCAATAAATAACTTATAGCTTAACTTTTATTGCAGTTGAAATTGTCTATAATAAAACGTTCAACAATGTAATTATAGTTTCGATAATTACGGTATTGCATCGGACATAATAAAGCCTTTAACCGTGTTGCTAACATCTGTGGTTTTCCTGAGGTGTTATTCTCAATGAATATTTCATCAGTTCTGTTGGATATGTTTTTCATTACTATGATGAATTACTATAATATTTATTATCCCATCGATTATAAAGCTATATTGTAAAATTATTTGATCGTCACTTTAAATTACGTTTACACCTTTTGTACTACTGTATCTGGTATTTATATAAGCTAATGAATATATATAAAATATGAATAAAATTATAAATTATGATATCGTGAAGCAGCTATAACAGAAAATAATAGTTTAAATGTTTAAGGATATCAACAATTTATTTAAATAATTTTTAAAAACGCTTTTGATACATAATCCTTCAGAAAAATCCTGAATAAAAATCAGTGCAACCCTTAAACGAACACAGATAAAAAAATCGTCATGAGGTGCCATTCCCTACCGGAAGTCTAGAAACATGAAGGATATCTTTATATTTGATAGCTGTACTAAGCGGAATCTGATTAGGTTCGCAAGCCATGAGATCCGAATTCTTCAGAGTATTCTCCTCCTTTGAATCTTAGTAAGAAAAGTAATTGTTTGTAATTTCGTTTTATGCGAACTTAGACTAGATTTTGCGTTTATTATTACATTTAAGACGTCTTGTTTTTTATTGAACATCTAAAGACACAGACACTAAGATACACGCGTTAAAGTTGTAACATCCTTCTTTTCGGGTCGTGGCCTAAAAAATATGTGAACACTTCTAATAAATATTGGGGCCGCATTGCGGAATGTCTTATTATCATCGAAAAGGAGACGTATCGTCTGTACGTACAAGTTTCAGAGTGAGCTATGTCACTGGTTTTAGTTATAGATTTAGTAAATCAGTCGACAGGCCACGTCGAGGTTATTGAAATATTACGACGGTTAATAACTTTCCTATGACAACTACCTAAAGATAACTAAAGAAATTGTTTCTAATTTCGCTTAATGCTTATTGAGAATTACACAAGATATATTATGTATATTATTTGTAACAAAAAAGTTACTTTTTAATATTTTCAATTAAAAAACTTCAAATAGAAACTACTAAATATATATAAACAAAAACATTTCATATCTATGTCAACGAAATATATATTTTTTTATTCATCAAAGCGACGAGATGAGCGGGACGTTCACCTGATGGTAAGTGATATACTGCGCCATATTGTGCTTGTCGCCTTGAGGCATAATATGTTAAACCTCTTTACGCTTTCACTAGCTACAGCGGCCGTCAAACCGGAATACTAATGTTTGCACACTAATATGCTGCGATGTGTGCACACTAATATGCGGAATACTAATGTTTCTACACTAATATTGCTAACACCTACCTAGACGACCTTTTACTGGTGGTAGGTCTCTGTTGCCGTAGACAGCCTAGGTAGTTACGACCGCGGCGTCTAATTCTGTGGCCTAATAGTACTGTGTAAACATTACTGTGTTCCGATTTGAAGGGCGTTGTAACTAGTGTAATTACTGGGGTAACTAAGCTCGACATCTTATGTCTCTGGCAACGCGTACAATGTGGTGCTGTGTATATCGTCCTATCTAGCGCCACGTTGTTATGGACGGGCCTATCACTAATCATCAGGTGAACATCTCGTTCATTTCGTGGCTTAATCATATAAAATAAGATCTCCGGCAAGAGGGACCTACCACCAGTAAATACGTAATATAAATGATTTTTTTTTTACATACTGAAATCACTAGCTACGTTGACTGTCATGTACGAAATATGTCTAATAAATGGAAATAAACGTTTTGCCCTTTTGCTATTTGAAGATAAAAACTAAAAAAGATTATGTAGAAAAACTAAAGTTAAAGAACTATTCTATTTACGTCTACATATTACTTGGTCTGTAACTACTCGCTACACATTCAATTCTGAAAATTGACAACGGATACCGCACCCGAGGGTCACTTTTTCATTCCAGTAACTTCTGTTGTAGACGCTTTGACCACAAAAAAGGCTATATAGAAAACTAGATTGAATGGTTAACAATGAAGCTCGTAGTCAGGCTACAGTAAATTGTTTCCAAAGTACTGCGAAAAGCTATGTATATGTTTGTTATTTATTTTACTAAAAGTAAGACTATATTTAGTAAATCCACTGCTGAAAGTCAATCATCTTCTATTGTCTTAGAGTTGTTTGTGAGTTGCCGGTTGCTTTATAACACGGAAGTCTATAGTTCAATTACAGGGCTATATATAGTTTAGTTTAGTTATTAGTAGAGGTTTTCGAACCTCTCTGGCTATTTACCACTCTTATTTTGTTATTATTGTAACAGAGTTGATGTGTTTTAGTTGTAAATAAAAACATAAAAGGCAGAGTACTCTGCACGAGCACGCCTCACAATCATAGTCTCATTGTTACTTAACACCGTGTGAAATCGATGCCATGTTAATCCATTGTATATAAAAAATATTCTCAACAAATAATGCTATTTTATTTCAACGTGACGACAAATTTGAGCCGCGTAATTTATCGGACCGAGCACAAAGTCGATATCCAGTAGAAATTCGCTCAAAGCTCGGAAATTGTCCGTAATCAAAAGAAGTACAGTCTGTAGCCAGGCTTTGCTGGAGTCAAATTAAAGCAAAAGTTCATGTTTTATTTCGTTATAAAATTTTATTAATATATTAGGTCTTTACATATGAAATTGCCGTTTTGTACGGGAGGAATATAAAGTAAATTTTTTAATTGTAAAATATATTTAATTAATCAAAGTACGCACCACCGTTGTTATCTATGCACATTTGCCATCTCATAGGTAGTTCATTGATACCTTTACTAAAACTATAGGGGCGAAAATCAATAAACTCTTTGAAGGCAGTTTGGACTGCCGCATCGGAGTTGAATTTTGTTCCTTGTAAGAAATTGTCCAAATTCCGGAAAAAATTGTAATTTGTTGGGGCAAGGTCCGAGGAGTACGGTGGATGTCGCAGACATTCCAATTGTAGCTCATCTAATTTAGTGGTTGTGTGTTGTGCGTAGTGTGGTGTTGCGTTGTCGTGAAGCAGCAGTGGCCTAGAGCAATTGACCAATTTCGGTTGTTTAGCAGCTAGTTCTTCCTTCATGGTTTGCAGTTGCTGACAATAGATATCTACCGTAATCGTTTGGCCAAATTTTAGAAAGCTGTAGTGAACGACACCGGCGCTAGTCCACCAAACATTCAAAAGTAACTTTTTATGAGTAAATTTTCGTTTAGAGCAGGATTTGGCTAAGTCTCCGCGGTTCAGCTATTGCGACAAGTGTTTCCTATTATCGTACAGTATCCACTTTTCATCACAAGTAATGATTCGATTTAAAATCCCTTCATTATTGTGTCGGTTAAGCAAAGTACCACAGCAGTCGACGCGTGTTTGCAAGTTCGATTCACTCAATTCATGAGGTACACATCGATCAAGTTTTTTTACTTTACCGATTGGCTTCTAGTGGATTAATACAGTTTTGTCACTTACCCCGAAGCCTGCAACTATCTCTGATGTGCTTTGTGTTGGATCCACTTCCAAAATAGCCTTTAATTCTTATTTTTCCGCTTTGGTCTCCGCCCGTCCACAGGGTTGATTCCGAAGGTCGAAACTTCCAGAACGAAAACGTTGAAACCAAAACGGGTCCATGCTTTTTTTTGCAACACGAGCGCTGTACACATCATTAATCCTTCGAGCTGTTTCTGCAGCACTGGTGCCACGGTGGAACTCGTACTCGTAAATATACCGATATTTCATGTTTTCTATTGTGCGGTAACGGTAATAAGTGACGCCAAAAAAAATAATGAGGAAAAAACAAATGAATGACTGTTTTCAGAACTAAAATGTACCGGCTAAATGAATTCATAAATTTGAATTTGGAATTCTTAACCAAAGAGGAGATATTTCAGATCAAAGTGGTCACTACGACAAAACGCTAATTTCATATGTAAAGACTTAATATTATAAGTTGAATTGTAGATATTTTTTCTCATCGACTTCTTTGTTTTCTTAGTGTATTCTTCTTCTTGTGCTCCTCCAATTAATGAATATTGGACACCAGTTCTGTGAAACCATTAGTTCTTAGTGTATAGATGTACACATTTTAAAGCAAGTTACAATACATTTTCTATATTTCTGCCATGTTAATAATAGAGGTAAATAATTCTTAAGATTTGTCATAATAAAAACATATTATTGTAGGTATAACCGAAAATCGATTTTGATATTTTTTTTATTAACAATATTTTGTAAATCAATGAGGGAGTTTCCGACGAAAAGGCCAGTAGCCTCATAGCACCAGGAGTATCAGAAAAGTTTTTTACATAGTCCCACATTCGCAAAAACGCACGTCACTTAGAGACAAGATATTAGATTTCATTACTACTGCAGTTTCAATAGCTACGGTACCCTTCAAATGCTACACGATAACGTTTATGTACTACTGTTAAACGATAGCTGCTGTCATACGTCTCTTCTCCATTTCTTAAAACAAACCAACGGCTGTTAATGTTTCGTCATTGAAAACTGCAGTTAATCACTAGAAAAACTCAGCATATTCGAGAGCCGGAGTTATTTATCAAATTAGTTTGAAATGTACTTTTAAAACCTTTGCGAAAGTTTTTGCTGACGATGCAACATCTCTGCGCCTTATACAAGATCGACAAAATTATATTCTCTAGTTATATCATCACAATTGGATGAGATCTTGTCGACTTCTGAAACCGGTAAAGACTACTTAAACAAAATAATTGTATTACTTTGGTTTAAATGATACGTAATACCCGTCCTTTTAAAATTAATTTATTTCAATATTCTCTTTATTGAAAACTCCGATGTTAAGTTGTATTTTTAGTAATTGTTTTTTATTAATATTCGATGAATGAATTGTTTTAAAGAAATAGTTTAGTATTATGTATTTATCACACATAAACTAACTTAAGTGAGAAAGTCTATTGATCGTTAAGGGGAATAAATTTATAAAGAAAGCTATTCAAGGAACGAAAGGCGTTTAAACGGTTCCGAAGAGTCGTGACTGGAATATAAATAAGGTATAAAGGAAACGAATTTAACATTTAGGAAACTCATTTAAAACATTGGGTATGATTTATACTCTTACCGTAATTAAAAGGAAGGAAAATTTGAATAAGTGTTAACACGGTTCAATAATACAATATTCTTATGCCTAAGTAGCTCGAAGTAAGTTTAATTAAATAAAAAAAAGTAAACAGAAATATGGAGATGTGAAATCATTAATATTCTAATTTCCTATGTTAGGTTTGAAAAATCGGTATATAATACTTGGGAAGACACCAAAGACAATAAGGAATATATAAAATCGAATACTTACGAAAATTTTATCTAATTTAGAAATATATATTTAAGTGATTTTTTGATATAATCGTTTCGAGTTTCAATATTTTATACTTTTGAGCTTAGGTATATAAGCATAACCATATCTGAAGTTAAAAGATATAAAACGTATATAGAAAATCTTGATCCAATATATTGTATTAAAAAGAGGCACAATGTCAAATTTGTAAGTACGCTGTTATTTAAACTTTTTTTTGCCCAAAAATTTTTTTATAGGTGCCTCTACAGGAGTAATAGTGTCACTGATGTAGCTTTAATTGTGCTCTTAAGTTAGGGAAACAGTTTGGTATCATTTTACCGTCAGAGGCCATTATACAGCAAAATGATGAAATACATTTTAGTAATCATAAAATACGATATCCTATATATATCATTACCTAACAATAAAGTTTGATTTGTTCAAAAAATTTGAAGCTCATTTTGAAAGCATTTGGTAATTAAAGAAATTGGCTATTACAACTTTTAAAGTTCACTAATTAATCTTTTATTAACACTAATGGTGTTAGAACAGCAAAACAAAATTATTGCCAAAAATAAGGAAAAAATTCAGTGGCACATAGGCAGTAGTTTTTAATAGTTACAAGAAACTTAGTACATTTTTGTCCTTAAACATAAGGCATAGTTATATTTTTCTATGCAAGACATAATTATTTAATTTATACAATAGTATACATTTTTAGATTACTTTAATAGCTTTCGAACTTTATTAGCCTCCGAAATTTTTCTTATGCTTTATTAATGCTTATAGATGTTGCTATGTGTTACCCCATTAACACCACCACCATCATGTTCTTTAACACTAATTTATGTTAAATATTGCAAGCTTTCGAAATTAAATTCAAGTATAATTTTATTCTAAAGATTTAATGACAATAAAAAGTATTTAAGTCATATTTTTATTGTTTGTTTCTTTGTCCTAGTCTAGGATCATTGTAGAATAGTAATAATCGTATCATCTTTTATTTCACCAAACACAAAATCCTAACAAAGCCGCTTGATACATTTTCAGATTTTTAATATAGCACCTTATCCAGCTGTTTACCTTGAACATGCTCATTTACTAACACATAAAATATACCCGAAGTACGAATTTAATGGACCAATAATATAAACTAGAAAATATTTTATTGCACACTAGATATGTTATATAAATTAAAAAAAATCAAGTTAATATACAACCATTCATAGATACAATAACAATAGGTATATGTCGTTAAAAATTTGCATATACAAAACACATGATTAGCAAAACGTGATATTTTTATCAACAAGCATGAAATATGAAATAAATAAGTCTAAATGTCGCAAACGTTTAGATTAACATACAAACAGCTTCTTAACATTTACGACTGCGGCTCCAGCTTATCTTAATCGCGATAGTCATAAGCAAACTTAGCAAGAACCTAATTGCATAACTTTAAAGTTATATGGCAGAAAAATATCGCGGGAAAACGTACAACACTTAGAACAAATATATGAAATCTTATATATTACTCTTTCTTGAATAATTACACGAATTAAGTTAAGATAAAATATAAAGCATTTACAACAGAATAACGAGTGAAAAAAGAATCAATATTTCTTATATGCTGTTCCTTACACATGAATCTTATTTTAAAAAAAATGGTCCTCTTTTTCACCTCCTTTTGAATGTATTAAAAATCATTAAAACAAAACAGTTGAAAAAATAGTTACTTCACCTTTTTTTGTTAAATATAAGACATTTTTTATCATGAAAAGGCTGCGTAAAATCATATAAACGTCCATTATTTCTTTATATATTATTTCTTTCTCTGGAAAAAATTTAACAGCTACCTAATGTCAAATATTATTACAGTTTTTTTTTCATTACATTTCATAATTATAATTTACCTGGAAATAGATAATTACGTACCGGATAATAGTACAATACTTGATGCATCATGTAGAATACGTATTACGACTAACTTTATTTTTTCTTATACCACAAACTCTAGTAACTCGTGCATGTTACAAACTCCAGCTTTACTGTGAAAGTACCACTACTTATATGGTAATCATACCATTCTAGAAACAACTTTACAATTTAAGTCCACGACGATGATTTCTAGACTTATAATTCACAAAATATGTTTTATATGATAATCAGGTTAACTTTTGAATTACATAATAATAATCAACGTTGTCCGCAGTTTTGAAGCAAACAATACAGAGGAACAATAGCAATAATATACTGCTTTGATAAAACAAACTAAGTGTCAGCAACACTAAACAAGTAAAACTGCCAACACATTTCTAATGCGCACAAAACAAATACAAAAATACTGAGCTACAAATGTTCTTGCCATTTTTCTATACACTGCGAACGGCATCGCTTGCAAGTGTTTATTTACATTAGTACTATCATCGTATTATGTGCATACTTTTCAATGCAAAATAAACAATAACTATAAAAAAAAACTATATCAAAAATAATAAAATTTTATCATAAACAATAAAACAAAATTCTTTCGGGCCAAAATCATTTATTAAATCGTTAATTAAAAAAATTATTCAGGATCCCGTTTTTCTGGATCGCAACACGGTGCACCAGGTTCCACTCGTGGGCAGCTAAAGGCCACATCCTCCTCTTTATGCGGAGGACATGGTCCATCTTCAATTTTGTGCTCCATACAAGTAGCAACAGGAGGCAATTCTTCTCGCGGAAGAGCTGCTAATCTTTCAGCCGCTGGTGAAATCTTCGGTACGTCTTGCCTTAACTTCTTTACTTTTTCATATGCATCATGGGGTAAACGCATGAAATCGGGCACCTGATGTAAATGCATAATTTTGAAGATATTTTCAGTTCATCATTTCATTAATTTTCATTCCGATTTTCAAGTCGTAAATAATATTAAATGAAATACAGTTTGGGTACCCATTAAACAAATTAGTACTAAAAGATATTATTACTTATTATACATGGAACTAATGTACTATTCAGTTCTTGAACTTATTTTCAGTTCATGAATTTGTTAAAAATATTTTTAAAATATATTGTACAATAGTTGACAGTCTGTATTAAATATTATTTTACCTCCTTGCAATGAATGCCGAACTTGCCAAGGTATCCTGGCGGGCTAGGCTTAGAGCTCTCTTCTGTGCTGCTGCTGAGTAACTGAGCACTTGGTATAATTTCGTATGGACATACATGTTTAGCTCGACGTTCAGCTCTTTCCGCTACACCCTGTTTAATTTTTTATAGTAAAAGATTTATAACATAAAATGGATAGATGGACATATTTTCTATTCAGCAAGAATTAAGAATAAAAGAAAAAAAAATAACCACGCTTATCTTAATGTAAGTCACACCTTTCAGTTAATAAAGAATTGTTACTATGCCTGAGAAATTAATTTTCATCAACGTTGTAAAAATTAGGGGTAGTTGTTTTACCGGGTCTTTGTATTTATCACAGAAGTTAGGATCTTCATCAAACTGAGGATGCTGTCCTGATGGGTATTGCTTGTCAGTTTTAGATTCACGATGTTCGTCAGTCGAAGGTCCACTGAAGCATACCACTTTCTTATGATCTTCTCGTGCTTCGCCAGATTTTAGTATACCTTTGAGCGGTAAAACGTTGTCGCAGGTTGGTTTGCTGCAAATAAAAAATACAATTTCATCTCAGAATAACTCCCTAGTTTATTATTATTTCTTTAATTTAAATGGCTAGTTACGAAGGCCCTTCGATATGACTTGAAGAATATCAATTCAGAAGTGGTTAATGTTTCACCTACTTACATTATTTTTCAACTAGATTAATCAATATAAAGTTGTAATAATTTATCACATACCTAACCCTTGCAGCACGTAGTGAGTCATCATAAGACATATGGTCAGTTGTCATTGGAGGGGTGGAGGGACGAGGTGGAGTAGCGCTGCCTTCAACCACGCCAAGTTCCGAAAGACAACGTTCCATGGCACTGGGTTCCGCCACCGCAGCCTGCCCGATTTTAGCAAGCTGAGCGCGCATTTCGCTTGCTTCAATATCTTTTAATGCACCCTATTATACAAAATTATAAAAGTATTCAATTGTTTTTCATCAACAACACAAATTATACTATAAACCTTAAGCCATCACAATTATGTTACATATTATAAAAGTGTATTTGTTTTTATTCAAGAAAAAACTCCAATCATCTCCACACTGATATATGGTAGTGAATATTGGGTGTGGCAAAAGAAATATGAAAGTAGGATTAATGCTGTGAAGATAAGAAGCTTGAGAAGTATAACTGGAGTAAAGCTGATGGACAAAGTGGAGAACAGTGTGATAAGAGAGCGGTGCGGCGTGGTTGTAGATGTAGTGATAAAGATAGAGAAAGGGATGCTTAGATGGTTCGATATGTTGAAAGAATGGATGAAAGAAGATTAACGAAAGAGGTATACAAGATAAGAATGATTGGACAAATCGGTGCACGTCGACCTAGGTGGACATATTCCGATCAAATCCAAGATATCCTAAAGAAAGACCCAGTCAAGACTACTCGCAACCGACGAGCATGCATGAAGACGCGCATGAAAATGGAGGAAGCGGGAGAGGTGTGCCAGGATCGTAGCAAGCGGAGAGAGGTGGTCTCTGCGTACCCGATTGGGAACGAGGCGTGATGTATATGTATGTATGTAGATTTCCACTGGATATTACCTCGAGCTCGTCCTTCAAATTGCCTTCACGCATATGATAATTACGCACGTTGTCAATCACCTCCTGTGGGAATTTCTCTGGATTAGAGCTCATGTACCTATATACGTATAAGTCACAGCCGATTATCTTGAAACGATGCTTGAATATGGGCACAATTCCTCCTGTAAAATGCATTGAAACATTATTACAGATATTAGAAGTTAGTTTCAGATGTAATTATGTGAATGTTGATATAATCAAGAAGTAAGCAGTCAGGCAGCCTTAATGGATATTCGGCGGTCTGCAACCTTTACGCCAACAACTCCGAGAGTAGTGATTGCGTATCTCAAACCCCAAAGAAACTTTTCAATGTTATCAAAGCGATATTTTTTTATTTATCTTTATATCGCTTTAATTAATATCTATTATTTAGAAGGTTTTGCACAATATTACAACTTTTAACTGCTTAAAAACGTAGTGTTCATATAACAAAATCATTTAAGACAAGTATAACGTACCGATATAAAATTTGTCTGGTGTAAAGTAAGTTGGAAAGTTTGGATCGGAATCTGGTGTCTGTAGAAGCATTGCCTTTAAGAATTTCCCTTCACGAAATCCAGAATTCCTTTGTGGGACTTCGCCAATTTTTATAGTACCATCTGCAAGACTATATGATAGCACGAATTTTCTGCTCTTATCCTCTGGGTGAATCCAGTCCAATTCGCAAAGATAACGGAGGTACTAAAATTAACATAAAAATAGGAAAGAAATACAGAGTTAAAAAAAACAGTAATGATTCATACCAAGAAAGAACCACACACGTATAGAACATAAACACTTCACGAAGTTATTTAGTAAACTGAAATACTAATAATAAATCTTCCGTTTCGGTACGCGGAAATAACAGTAACATTAAATTTCCAAGATATATTCACATTTAGCAAATTTTTAAAATAAAATTATTGATTTTCGGTTCAAGTGCTTGGTAGTACCGTCTTTTTTATTCAATCATTCCGATAATTTATATAATTTCAAATCATCTCATTATGTGTAATTTTTTAGTTTGTCATAACTAAAATTCTTCATTAATGCGATTTTAAATCAAAACAAACAAAATATCATCCATTTACATAACCAAAATTACTTATGCAAGTCATAAATAAAAAAATTCTTGGCGACTTTATGTATAAAAGATGTCAGTGTGGATGAAAAATTGTTGGAAACACAAATATAATAACGCAGAAAGAAAAATGAACTTTGCTTACTGGAAAGCTTAATCTTATGGCACTAAGTGTCATATATATTATTAAAAAATATTTGGGCACTAATAGAAATAATTTTATTAAAACATTAAAATAAGTTTCTACTGGAATAAAATTGAAGTCTTTATTGAGATTTGCAACGTTAATAAAGTTTAGAGAAGCAGTAAAGTTAAACAAAGACGTTAACTATATTCCCACCGACAAACGTCACAAACCTCTCCTAAATTAAGGCGAACTAAACTTTCACACGTGTTACACTTGAGAAGTTTGTTGTATTAAAATTATAGAGAATATAATAAGCTGTGTGTGTATTTAACAAACATGGTATATGTTTAAATAGAATTTCTTCATTTAACATTAATTTTATGGAACTATTAACAAATCAAATTAACTAATGTAAAGTTTTCATCAGAAAGAGATTTGATAACCGGATATAATAATTTGGTTAAAAAATTTACGTGATGGCTATGTATATAATAATATGGTATTTAAAATATGCTTCCAACATACAAAAAATATTTATTAATAATTTCGTAATAATTATAAAAGTTATGTTTTGGTTCTTGTAATGTCAAGTTTAATGTGATTTCTCTACGTTAACGGTGACAGCGTGTTCCTTCTCAACAGAGCACGTCACTGCACCTCAAAGTAAATATTTTATATGATATTAAAGTTACCTTATTAGCATTTAGATTGTATTTAATGACGTCCTTGTGAGGAGGTTTGGGCATTAAACCGAAGCAAGAGCCGATAGAATCCTCAGGTGTCCCAATGCCAATATGTGGTGGAAATACCTATCATATGTAAAGATTACAAAGTTAACTAAAAACATGCATAATGAAAAAATTACATAAATATATATGGTATATTAGCGTGATAATTTTACCTTAGGAAATTCTTTAATTTTTTTCTGAGGTATCTCTACTTTGGGCGGTTGTTCAATGTTCAACATTGTACTAAAAACATAATAAAAATCTCTAATTATAAAATTATGCAATATTAAAATTAATTTATATTTCTATATTTAAGTATATGTATACAGCTTTCCAATATACTATTTTATTTGTATGTAAATAGAAAATTTTACCCACTTATAGAATATTATAGCAAAAAACATGAGTTTGGGATAAAATTAAAAAAAAATACTTACCGGTAATATTTTCTAGTGAATGGATCACAATCAAAGATCAAGAAACGACGACCCAACACGAAAATTGTCTCCCCCACTATGAGATCCCGTGGTGAATAGTATTCAGTCACTTCTTCTTCCGTAGTTTCCATCACAATTGAAGGAAAAGAAACTGAAATTTTTTGTTTAACTTAATAAAAAGCTATTAATTAATTTTATCCTCTCAAATGAGGTAGCTAACATTAATAATATAGCAAACTGATAACTGGTCATGAAATATTGAGAACTACCACAAAAACGTGGAATAATTCTGAAAACCAATGTTGGGTTTTTTACTCCCGACCAAAAAAGAGTCGTTAGAATAATTGGGGCGCCTGGCAATATCTGCTGCATCAGTGTGATACTATCGCTCCCAAAAAATTGGACTATTTTTCTTCGACTTCTTTATTTTTATTATCTAAAAAATTCCATCCAAACGTTGAAAGATTAGTGAAGCATTTTAAATCTTTATATTTTAATTTCTTTGTTGTGTTTTCTCGTAAACTTTAAGTTACTAGAAAGAAAAGTTCGTAATTATAATAAAGTTCGAAATCTTTATTCGTAATGTTAAAAAGATTTTGAAGATGATTCTCACTGTAAAAATAACTACGTATTATGGGTCTAGCCCCGTATTGAAAAACGAACTCATTTCTTCTCAACAATACTTCTTGGAATATATTACTAGGTCGAGAATAACAAGACAAGCAATATACATCTTTCCGGAGTACTATAACATTGTAGAGATATTGCATAACTTTACTTTGACGTTATTACTTATTAATTCTATCAGTGTTTCCGGTAAATGAAGATGAAGGATATTAATGATTTATTTCTCGAGTGTCACTGTGATAAATATATCGGAATAAAAAAATAAGTATAAAGAAAAAATGAGAAACTGACGTTTGATATCCTGTTTTCAATATCTTATGTCTATATCAAAAGAAGACAATCCAATAGTCTATTTAATAAAAAGATACCTACCTGGTTTCTCTTTCCATTTTTTAGGTAATTTGTTTTTCTTTAATAGCAAAGGAAAAGGATCTTTTCCACCTCTGGGATCGTGAAGTTCCTGTGTTAAAATTAGACGTGGCATAACAAAACAACACCAAAAATGTATATATCAAATTAACGATAAATTACAGAGAATAAAAAACATTGGAATTTAGGAGGTCTGTCTTTAGATTGGGTTGTCTTTACGAGGTTTTGTTATTGTATTTTCAAATATCATTTATTTATTTATTATTTATTTTTTATTTACCTTTACAGCAATAGTGTCATCTTGCAGAAAGTAAATCATCTTGTATTCGATAAGTTCACCATTCACAGAATCACGATTGTCCCACACCACATTAAACCTAATAATAAATAAGGAATATAATCATACAAAGAGAATATAATAAAAGAATATAAAAAAATAATAAATAAATAATACATTTAGTTGACGTTACAGTTATATTATCGTATGTTCCCTTTATTCAAATTATTATCCCAATGAATAGACATCGATTGCAAGGCCTAGCTTACTTGTAATATAATCACAAACACAGTCTTGCGCAGTTACTGGTAAAACATATTTTTATAAACTAGTACTGCAATAATAATAATAATAATACAAAGTTGTCGAAAAGAAATAAAGGAAACGTTTCCATTGTGCAGGGTTAAGAAGATATTTGTCTTTGATTTATTAGGAAACTCCAGTGTTTCCGACCTTGTTTATTATCATGGCGAAAGAGTAGGCAAGAGACACTCAAATAAATGATCCTTACTTAAAGCTTCATGGGAGGATCGTAAAATAGCTTTTATTTTAAATCATCTTTTCATTAGCGGTACTTCATTCTTTATTAAAGAATTAGATAAAACAGTAATACGAGTTTGAGTTTTTTGCAAGTAATCTGATTATTAAACATGAATTTATTACTGTTGATATTATCTGTTGTCGGAGACGGTCATGTGGGTGTACTCCTGCAGCTCCTATTTTTATCGTCAAACAGTAGTGTGCAAATATAACAATGTTTTGGTTTAATGAGTATTGTATCAAATGAAATTACTGCGGTGATGAGACCTAACATCTTGTCTCAGAGGTATTAAAACCCGAAAGTGAGATAGAAAAGTTATGAAAGAAGTAAACAAAACAAATAAAAAATGTGAACAAAGTTAACACTAGACACCCAGACTCACAAATGCCCGGAGAATGCGTAAAAAAAACATCTTGTCTCAAGGCGATGAGCAGAATATGGTGTAATATACCATTCCACCTAGCGCCACTTGTTATGGGAAACCGTATTATTCGTACTTACCATCAGGTGGACGTCCCATTCGTCTCGTCGCTTCACCGAATAAAAAAAGCAACAGAATAATGAGCTTGAAAGACGAGTGAATACATATAGGGCAAAGATTAATTTTGGAAAAGATTTATATCGATTTATTTAAGTAAAAATATAAAATTGACAGATGTATGAATGATTATCAATGCAATAGCATGATGTATGTTAACAGAATTTTACAATTTTCATCTATATGAGACAAAACTGATGAGAAATTTTACCGGATGGGACGAGAAACTAGCACGGTTAGCTTGCGGTTTACCCTTACCAACCAATGACCTCTATATCAACTAGCTACATAGGTAGAAAGGTAAATTAGCTGTTTCTGCTTGCTAATGACTCTAAAATCAATTAAACTAAGCAAAATACAATAGATTCAAGTTATTGCAGGTGTACACAACTTTTTAAAAGCATGTTAAACATGAGTTAGAAATATTATTGCACAAAATTATGTCTTGTTACGAACGACACTAGATTATTATTATCTACGTCATACGTTAAATATTTCTGCACAAAAATATGGTCGAGCTTTAGGCTTTATGTAAATTTATGCTTATAAGAAGTCATGTTGACTAAAAATATCCATTCGGAAGAATATCTTCAAAATATAAATTCATTGCTGCGCAGACATACTGATTTAACATCCAATACAAGCCAAGCTTCTATGAATTACCGTATACCTTTATACATACGAGTATATAAGTACATCAAAGTTGGCTCTGGTAATTTTAGAAAGAAAATTATATGTATATATAATTGTGAACATTCAGTGCTTAGAATCGCTTAATCAATATAGATATAAGAGACAATAGTACATAATCATTTTAACGTAACTGTTCATAATCATATTTGGTTTTACTATGCATCCGTTTTCAAATAGGTAGATTTTTTCTTTAACAAAGCGAGATTTATAAATAGGCCGTTCACCCGATAGTAAGTAATATACACACCAATAATAATGTGGTGTTAAATAGAATGATATAAACTGCATCGCAATGTGCTAGTTGGCTCAAGACATAAGATGTTAAGTCTCGTTACCTAAGTAAGCACTAGCTTCAACTCATATTAAAACGGAACACAGTTTCGTTTCTTCTTCTTGTTCTTTGTCGTAACCTCATGACTGAGGGACGTGACTATGGTGCGTTGCGTTCGTTTGCACAGTGCTATTTGACGGCAAATAAAGGTGGTGCGGTGATGTAATAAACAAAATGAATATCCTGGCAGGAGAACGTGTGCGAAGTTTTAGCTAGTATTGATTAACTTACGCAAGGACTTTTCCGTCGTATTCCAGAAAACGTCGTAGCGGATCATCGTGTGTTGTTGTTCTTCGCGGTGGTTGCAATTTTTTCCATCGTTCTTTTTCCACATAGGGGTCGATTGGTACATCTTCTTCCTTAGACATCTCGATTCCTTGTGATTCCAACCATTCCTTTAAAACAATTTAAAAGTTATTGAGACAATCAAATAATGTTTATGTGGTACTAACAGGAATTCAGGTAAATAAGCGTTAAAATAAAGAAATTATTGGAAAGAACAATTTAGGAAATAAGACTTACACACAAGAAAAATATTATAATGATTTGAGATTTAAATAATGCAATACTCCGCGGTACGGTATTAAACATGCAGGTATTTATCCCCTAAGTTGAATGCTACGTTATCGTAACGAGATGATTCGGTAGCTGCTGTAGTCGATGGTTAATATATAGCGTGAAGAGCAGGTGTCGGGTGGGAGTGTTTGATTTTACTTCCCACATTGTCTCTGGGTAATAAATTTGCGAGTTTCCGTAAGCGAAGAAAACAACCAAGTAATAAGCCGCACAGTATTTACAGGCAAAAACAAGTGAAATAATGAGAGATTATAAATCTCTTCAAAAATATAAAGGTAAGAAAGAAAGCAAGCCTAAACCAGATACGTCCTGTTTAAAAATCAAATCTAATATCAATTTATTTAATGTAATGATAAAAAATTTACATAATTATAATATATTTCAGCTTGAATATGATACAGATGCATAGATTTTGCAAATCAATTGTAGCCTCCGTGGCGCAATCGGCTAGCGCGTTCGGCTGTTAACCGAAAGGTTGGTGGTTCGAGCCCACCCGGGGGCGTGTATTTTATTTATAAAATATTCATATACCTTTAACAACTTTTATGGAAAACGTACTCATTGACAACATAGGCGTTTACAATAGGCACATCATGGACAACTTTTAAAGACAATGTTTCAGTATAGAGTTACTTATTAAGATCTTTACATTCCTTCAGCGTCTTGCATTCTTCACCTCAAGCTATAACAATACATCGCTATATCTCCCGCTTTATTCGTTTTTGCAAAAATGATAAATATGAAGCGATAGTACATTCATAAATATTTTACTACATTTATAAATGTACTAACAATATACTGTGTTAATGTATTGTATTTATTAGCAAGTAAAAATTAAATGAATATAAAATTCAAATCTTCACACTTTATTGACTTTTAATTGAACTTTGTTTGCTATTTTATTAATTGTTGAACGCAGATTTTTTATACATTTTGAAAAATAAAAGTACGTTAAGTGTCTTATAATAACAAAAAAGATGACACAATACAGAAGTCAAAGTTTATAAACGTATTTACGGATCCAGATAGTATTGACACAGATACGTAGGAACTTTAAGATAAGACGTATTGTTTTTTATATCCGAGACAGTACTAGCATATAAATTCGTTATCTAAATAACTGTAGGAAATGAAGTGACAAAAGTTATAGGCAAATTGTAGACAGTATAAAATTTTGCGTTACTAAAAGCTAAAGGGGCTGTCGGAGCAATTAACATACAAATTATATAATAATATAGAAATGTTTAAAAGTATGTCTATTTATTACTAAAATTATATTAATAAAAATACAACGCATTTTTATAGTTCTTTTCATGTCATACATGTATTCAAGGTTTATTTTAAAATAAAAAATTATTTCTTTATTTAATAACCTAACCACAAATATTTTCGTATAAGACGACAATTTAAAAATATATAAACGCCATTATCGCTGCTACTTTAAAACCCGTTTAACCTATTCCTCTACCTCGTTAAACATAACCTTAACAAATACATACTGCACAAATTAAATAAATATTTACATTTCAATTTAAAAGACAAAATAAACCACAAGTTTTTAACATGTCATGCAATGTATTGTGTTATAACACATAGTTGTTTATGAAATAACGATGACTTGGAAAATTGTGATTTACTAGATATAAGTATGATTATGTACCGCTTATTGGTTATTAGTCGCGTCACGCCACTCGGTGAGGGAGCACTTGTGTTAATATTATAAACGATGGCGCCGTTAACACTGTCAAACCCGGTGGTACAATCGTATATAGTGTATTCAGCAATTTTGGCACTTAAACTACTCTCCGTTGGAGCCTTAACAGGAATCACACGTATGGCCCGTGGCGTATTTGCTAATCCAGAAGATGCAAAGACCCTGAAAGGCAAGGTTAAGTTCGATGACCCAAATGTCGAGCGGATCCGTCGTGCGCATCTGAACGATTTAGAAAATATTCCTGCATTTTGGGTACTGGGCGCGTTATATTTAACCACAGGACCCGTTGCTGCTTGGGCGACACTCCTATTTCGCGTGTACACTGTAAGCAGAATTATTCATACTATTGTTTACGCGGTGATACCTATGCCGCAACCATCGCGCGCAATCGCCTACGCTATCCCATATTTTATAAAGTGGTATATGGGCATCCAAATTGTTTTGTATTACATTAGTGCTTTGTAAAATAACCTCATTTAAAGTGTTATGCCACATGGGTGATGGTTATTTTTTTATATATTTTAGTTGTTAAAAGAAATAAATCGATTGGAAATTAAAATGTAATGTTTTTATTGCAGTCCACTAATTCCGAAGGCATTCTGTAACATTGTTTATTAAATAAAAAATCTTATAAATGTACGAAAACGAACTCAAAAGTAAATTAGTATATAGTTATTGCATAAATTGATTCTAATTGAGAATGACTTATGGACAAAACAACATGAACATGTAATTCCCATGTTATATATTATCGAGATTGGTCATAAGGCGAATTATTAGCAAATGCACCCTATGAGAATATTAAACTGTTAATATGTTATCTGCAGAATATTCTAGATTCATCCATAAGTATTCTACCTTTATTTCGTGGTCAACGAGGCAAATCATATTATTAATTTTTATAATAATTAATATAAAAAAGTAATTATTCAAAAGTGTTGTATCAAAATAACAGCTTTTTATGTAATTCATATGTTTTGATGATTAATTAGTGATTTTATAGTATAGCTGATATCATATTTCGTAATTTGGACTAAAACTAATTTTATATTATCTTACAACTCTGCTAGCCAAAATGTATGTTCAAGTGGTCTCTGATGATCTTCTTTCCTATTCTTATTGTCTTTAGAAGATTATTAGTATTTCACATTTTTACATAGCGTCTAAAATAGACTTTAATTCGCTTATTATAATTAACCATCATTAGTCTTAAACTACAGTTGTGATAAGTACAAAATAACCATTACTGTATTCCATTATATTCTTAATGAAAATATAGAAAATATGTCCATAAACTCTTATTCGTTCTTATTAAATTATCAGTTGTTAACATTTACTTTCAACAATCTCGGGGACCGATACAAAACCTAACGCCACTTTATTTCTAAATATAATTCGTTTTTCTTATCAAACTCCGTACAGACAAAATATATAATACTATATGTATTAATTATATTTTACTAGAAGTTGCAGTGGATAAAGACTAAATTTTTTTCATGTTAGTGAAAGCTGGAGAGATTTTGATTATTTCTTATTCATGAGTTGCTACGTCGACTAAGTAATTGTCAGAACTATTGACAATTAGATCCATATATTTCAAAACTAATTATGAGTGCATTAAGAGGACAAAAGAGGCGTAATGCGTGGATTACATTTAGATTCATTATCAATTAATAAAATAAAAAC
Source organism: Ornithoptera priamus (assembly GCA_029034505.1). NCBI lineage: Eukaryota > Metazoa > Arthropoda > Insecta > Lepidoptera > Papilionidae > Ornithoptera > Ornithoptera priamus. The sequence goes on from JARDWD010000734.1 coordinate 82,439, forward strand.
TCATGTCATATAAAACAATCAAAATTCACCCATTCATAAAATAATAAGACACGTAACACAAACATTTTTGTAATTCACTATTCTGATTATATTTTACTATAAATAGTAACAGTGACGGCGATCGTAGCTTAGTACACAAAGATACTAGGCTCAAGGTAAATCAAAGTCCAATGTTAATGTTACAAAACCGGTATTTATACTTTGTAAGTTTAACTTTAATAGAGACAAAAATGTTTCAAATAAAAAAAAAATAATAGATAAAATTATGTATATATATTTAATAGATTCCATAATAAACAATTTAAATAATTACTTGATATTAAATAACATTGCTGACAGAACATTCACAGTTCCAAGTATAAACGTAAGTTATCTGTGCCGGAACGCATAAGAAAATGTTTTATTCATATTACCCATGACTTGCACAAATTGTGCGTCTTATCTCTTCACTCATACATACAAAGAAATAAACACTAGACAGAATCATTCTACCGTGTGCACGGCTAACGCGCTTGGTCTAAACTTTTCATAAAACAATAATAAAATATGGTTGCTCTTAACGATCCTGCTGTACATTCATACATTTTGTACTCGGCATTGCTAGCGTTAAAATTACTTGTCATGGTTATATTGACGGCACGAGTTCGATACGCTAAGAAAGTATTTGCCAATGAAGAGGACATCAAAATAACAAAAGGCAAAGTTAAATTAGACGATCCGGACGTTGAAAGAGTAAGACGCGCCCACCTCAACGATCTTGAAAACCTTCCTGCATTTTGGATTTTGGGAGCATTATACGTTACGACATCGCCAGAAGCAGCTTTCGCAACTTTCCTCTTCAGGGTTTATACAGTTTGCAGAATAATACATACAATTGTATACGTAGTGAAACCTGTACCTCAGCCGGCGCGCGGCATAGCTTTCCTCATTCCCTACGTCATTAAATGGTATATGGGCGTTAAAGTGGTGACCTATTTCATCGGTGCTTTGTAATTATTACGTTTGTAAACTTAATTAAATAAGTGATACATTTCGTGGATGACCTCGGATTGTGTAATTTTAAGCGCATTTTTTATTTTACTGTGCAAATTTTTAAAAAGCATATGATTTTGTATAACAGTCGTGATGTCTAATTTATAATATTTCAAATTTTTAAAAGAATGTTGTGAATAAGTAGTGTGAAAAATTATTTTACGCTTTATTGAAGGCTCTTTGGGATCTACTTATTTTTAAAAATTGATGACTTTTATAAAAATTAGACGTTCATGTTTATCACATACTAGCACATATTTACAATGATGACAATGATACGTTAATTCTACTTTTACTAATGTGGGTAATAGCTACAGTAATAAACGTATTTTAAAATAATTCATGTGCAATTTATTTGTTACTCTAAAAATTTAATTCGATATTTACTTTGGCGAATACGCCAGTGAAACTTTTGATTGTGGAGTACAGATTTTATTACTGGTTTTGTATGTTTCATCGGAATGAATTAGACATTTCTCAAAACTAATCTAATGGATTGACTTGGAATTCGGTATGTTTTTGTTCCAATCAATCTCTGCCTATTGATGACGCTCATTGATGAGTTTAGATTTCGTCTATTTCGTATACAATTAATATAAAACAATTTTTATTTTATTATTGTTATGTTAATTAAAAAAAAATTCAAGTATCGACATAATGGCACGAAGGGGATTTTTATTAACAAACACTAAGTTATAAGCAATAACAGCTTGTTACTTTATAGTAAAAATAGTTATCTATTTAATTACTGAGTCATAATTAAATTAGCATACGATATTTCTTCCTATAATTACTTTAACAACAAACAACTTGTAGCATAAAAGATTTGTTAAATTATAAAATCAGAATTATTTAAACTTAGAGACTGAAATCAAGCTTAGGATGATTTTTGAGTAGGTGGTGACTATCTACGAAAACTACTGAATGAGATCGACGAAAGATTTTCTCAGTTGTGTGCTTTCCAATGGATTGATACATAGAACCCTTTATTATCTAATAAGTCAGTCAACAGCACCTAACAAGAGCATTACATATAAAAATGTAATAGTGTATGCTGTAATTGTACACTGTAGCTGTAACCTGATGTCAAGATGGCCAACGCACTTATTATCAGCAATCACCTGATCTGGTATTATATTATGTGTGCCAATGATATCCAAGAACAATCTGAATTCTCTTTCTCAAAAGGGATGGTACATTATTTCAGTTCTTTACCAGTCTCTTAATATCGGAAACTACCAACACAAGAGCCATACGTATGCTGATAGGCCAAAAGATAATAACAGAAGCGTCTTAAGCTGTATTTTCATGAACTTAAATTTTCATTTGGTTTATTTTAAAAATATTCTGGAGTTTTAAACCTTATTACAGCAAACAGAAGAAAAGCATCTGTCCTGTTCCGACATGTAATTCTTGATTATTTGTCTTGTTCCTACAAACAATCATGGGCATATTAAATAGTAAATCCTAATAAAGTTGAAGACTTAAAAACGATTATACGTATGCGCCTTATTTGTTTTATCTGCAAATCTGTACCAAGGAACTTTTGTAGATTAGTTTTCAAAGATCTAGAATTTTCTTTAGAAAATTCTGAACGTGTAAACTTTGACAAAAAATAATATTGTAAATATTTTATTGCTTTTATAAGATCGGTGAAATATATAAGAAAAAAATCTTTTTATTCTACCCTTATGATTTACAATTGACTAGAATCAGATACAATGTTATATTTCTTAATTCTAGTTTACCAGTTTGATATCTATCGACTTTAAATACACTTTATACTGTTTTTATTGTGCTTAATAGATCAAAGATGGAGATATAATTAATATATTCACAGTCCATACAGTAATTCGATTCCGCTCGAATGACCAAGGTTACGTAGAGATTGAACGTTGAATACGAATTGCTATTAACACTACCTTATTATTAACAGGATAATGTATTAATCTGGTTATTTTAGTATATTTTATTTTGCAAATTTAAATACACACCTCGAGCAATCCCGCCTTTGCTAACACAACAAAAAAAATCACTCTTCAGCGTTCTAACAACGGTCATTCTATTATGTACGAGTTAATAACCAAAAGCTAATGATATGATATTTAAACCGAAGAACTATAAAACTAGAAAATATACTTTCAAAATGTTAAAACATACCCGTACGACATAAACATTGTATTTCTTTGTAAACATTTGAAAAGGTACTACGATTACATGAATTCTAAAGACAGGTAAACAAAAAAACGGGCCATGCCTACTTAATAATACACGGCTTTTCATCGTCGAAGAGGAAGCTCAGAATCTTGTAAAATTGTATGCTTAATTCAGCAATACGAAATGTATGCTACTGTTCTTTGCTTGTTTTTTTGGAATGTTGTTTAATGGAGATATAACTTGTGTAGAGAAACGTTAAAGTAATTATTTTGTAACAGTCGAGAAGGCTTGTTATATTAAAACTTTCTCGATGCCATTAAGCAAGATTCAAAACATTATAACAATTATGCGCTTCGAGTTTTGGCGGTGCGTACTTTTCGTAGTTCCTTGAAAAATCTTTTAGAGTTAACACGAACCTTAAATGATTTTTCGTACCAGCAGCAAATATCTATCACCAGTATTTCATTCGCAGGTCTATGCTGCTGGTGACAGTTTGGAAATAACACCATGCCTGTTTTTGCCGCGAAGCAGTGATGTGGTAATTCGATCATCAGTCGATAGACGTCCACAGCTGGACATAGGCCTTCCCCGACGATCTCGACATCAATCGGTCTAGCATTGTTCGTATCCAGTGGCTTCCCGCTGCCTTCACCAGACAGTTGACATGGCTTCCACTACCGCCGGGCAATGGGAGCCGTCGTTTGTAGGGGTTCATCAATGCAGGTTCGTGGTAGCTAGAACCTCTTAACCTCTTTTGTTGAATAACAGGAGGCAACACGAGCAGGTGAGGTTGTCTTGGGTCCCGCGAGTTGTTGTGCGGGGACCCCTTATAGCACTTATATGATAGTTACTTAAAGTTACCTGATTATTATCAAGAACCGGCCCAATTCCAGTAAATATATGATTTTGTGCCATGTTCATTTTTATCGAAATAAAAATTACTTACCTTCGTAAAAAGATCACAGGACACTGTATGGAAGACCTTTCCGAAGATGCAAATATCTTTTCCAATGTTCAAATCCTTCCAATGCCAATATTCACCTATGTCATTTTTCTGTATTTTATTACGCTTTACCATTCGACCTTGCCACAAGCCTGAATTCTGTAACAAGGATATTTTTAAAAAATAATCGACTATATTTTGTAACAAATTTTAAAATATAGTATAGAAACCACTTATAAACAACTCCTAATTACTGAAGCCGATTTAAGAAATTAAACGGCTGATATTTATCGCTTATCAAGACGAGATAATTTATTTAAATTTTACAAGTCTACAAACCGAAGAATACAAGAAAATAAATACAAGAAGCCCCTGATTCCAGAACTAGGAGTTAATTCTATAGTAACAAAATAAATAAAATAAGAACTGAAAAAGGTTTGTACGTCAAGATATATGTTTGCGTTTACAGATTTTGTGTACCAGTGGTATGCACATCGAAAACAAGGTTGAGACTAACTTTGGACTAATTTGAGGCTGATGCCACTATTGTATAATTTATACTTTAACTCAATACACGCAACAGCCTCAAAGAAAAATATACCAACTAGTAATACAATGAACCATACAAATATAATCACAACAAAAACTTTATTATTAAAATATAGATTTAAATATCGCTGGCAAACTGTTTTTATCTTATATATATCCATTTGCGCGACATGTTAATGAATTTTTTTTTTTAATTAATGGTATTACTTCGCTGTGATAATTCCCATGACATGAAACGAGAACGAGTTGGGAAATAATTAAATAATTTTAAATATGAACATTAATAACAAAAACTAAGCTTTTACTTAAACTTTTTAATAGTTAAATCGCAAAAAGGAGTTTCTTACACTTAAGAGGGTGTAAGGGGTCCCGCCCAACAACTCACGGGATCCAAGCCAACCTTACCTGTTCGCGGTGCACCCTACTAATCAGCAAACGAGGCTTTGATTCCTAGCAACCCGTATTGGGCCAGCGGCCGAAATGACCCAAATCCTTTCACATGAACCTCTAAAAACGATGGTCCCTAATGCCTGGCGTTTTTTGAGAAGCCGCTGGATACGGACCGCACGATCAATCGATGTGATCTTTGGGAGATGCCTATGTTCTGCAGTGGATGTCTATCAGCTGATGATGACGATGATTTATACTTCAATATTAGCAGCAATTACCCGTGTCCGTGGCTCTATGACGGTTATCGTATCATCTTCCAGGAAATAGACGATGTTGACTATTCGCACCCTGTAATTTTCGTTGGGGTTCTCGTAGACAGGCTGCTTGAAGAATGCAGTGAAGTTGAGGCAGCGTTTGTCGTAATGCACCCAATGGGGAATAACCATCGGCAATGCAGGTTGCTTAACACGACCGTACGTCAGGGAAGGGTCGTAACTTAAAACAGATCAATATCTTTAAAAACCCTTAATTTTAGATAAATTTAATTTAACTTTCAACATTTTACTAGAGATCTTCATATTAATGCCTCCATTACCTTACAGATGAAAAAAAAAACTATTTTAGATGATTACGTCGATTCAATTTTACCTTTATCTTCCTCAACAAAACTCAACATTTTTAAAAATGACGAAAACAAAATAAGTGAAGAAGACATAAAAAACGCGGCGCGGCTCCTGTTTTCCAATGACACGATCAGCATCGACATCGACAGCGTTAGTACACTTCCTTTGCAAACGTTAGTAGACAAAGCGTTGGGCTATCATATCTTTTCTTCCAGGTTTGGCTAGCGGGCTCGATGGCCTCACTACGCAGTACCTCAAGGTTCTCGTCAGCAGTCGTTGCGGGTAAATAGAGGAGGTACTCTTGAAGGAACTACCGATTCTGTGCAAATCTGTAAGTGTACTGTACGGAGCTAACTTCTGTACTCTGAAGAAGAGAGATGGAGCATTTCGCCCGATTGCTGTTGGCTCATAGCTAAAATAGCCTGTAAACTGCTTTTCTTCATACTTTCAGCTAAAGCAGCTGGTTATTCCTTGCAAAGAGGATTGTAAAGATGCCGTACACTCATTTCGCACAGTTGTGTTGAATCAAGGCGGTGATGTGTTTCTTAGGTCGACACTGAATGAATTTAATTTTGTCGACCGACTCATCAGGTTGGTTGAAATAAAATCAAAAGCCTCAGCCATTTTGCCTTTTCATGATGCAGTGTTATAAAAACTCAACAAAACTTGTGTACAGAAATCACCTCATTTCATCCGAAGTTGGTTGCCAACCGGGCGACCCTCTAGGTCTAGCAATTTTTAGTTTTGCCGAACACCCGGTCATCGGACTTTTAAATTCAAAATTTAACGTTAGGTATTTGTATGATGGAACGCTGGGAAGCGATGCCTCAATCGTACTTTCCGACTTCCGTACCGTAATTCGCCAATTTCAAAGCATGGGTCTAGAAGTGAACCTTGGGAAGTGCGAACTATTTGTGGCGGATGATTGTTAAGATAGAGATACTGTAATATCTAGCTTCAGAGAAATAGCTGGACAATTGTCTGTCACCGACAAGAAGTCGCTACATCTCTTGGGTAGTCCGATTCCAGACGATTCGTTAGATTCTATAAATAGTAAATTTTAGTATAATATTAGACCCCCTTTTTTTAAACATCGATTTTGATCACCGCTCTTAGACACAAGCAACGCTTCCAGTAAGATGCCGTGGCCTGGGTGACCGGAAAACATCTGACATGTCTTTAGCGGCGTTCTTGTCCTCCGTACACACAAACAGCGAGCTGATAAATAATATCACGAGGTGCTCATCGAATGTTATAACGATTCCGTATGTGGACGAGGCTAAAGATGCCTAGATCTTTGCGGTTGGTCGTAATGTACCGATAAATACCTCTTCCCAGAGGCTTTGAAACGAGCCTCTCTGTAGACTGATGTAGAATAATCATATTAATACGTCTTCTAGTTCGGCAAAGCTTACTCGTGTCTTGGCCATGGGGAGATGGGAATCTGGCCTTTGGTTGCAGGTTCTACCATCGCCTTTTTCTGGCACATTGCTGAACCGCAGTACATTACGAATAGCTACTGCACTGTGTCTTGGTGATCCCCTCGTCATCCCACATCAGTGTATTTGCGACACATGTGTAGATAATTCCGGACACCATGGGTTGTCTTGTGCGCGAAGCGCCGTACGTATCTCTCCGCATCATCTTATTAATGACCTACTTCGTCGGGCTCTCGTCGCCGTCCGAGCCAAGAGTGCAAATCAAAGGTACTAGATGGTCTCACAGGCGACGATGTCAAGAGATCGGATGGTATGACTCTGGTTCCTTGGAGAGTAAGCGGGTTCTTATGTGGGATGTTACTTCCGACGATACACTTGCTCCGTCCCACGTTTGGGGCACTTCGAATATTGTGGGTGCGGCCGCAAACTACGCGCAGAACCTCCAGAGCCTCAGTGGGGATTTCATATTTGGGATAGAAACGATTAAACTTTTTAGATATTTATCAAAAAAAAAACCGAGACCCCACAGCTGCCAACTACAGGGCACAAACAATACGCCTCGCCATCTAACACAGCAATGCCATTAGTTTGCTTGGCACTTTGCTGAACGAGGATTACCTGGGACTTTTCTTTTATTATTAGCACATATAATTTTAATTTATTGTAGTGTTATTTCCTTAGAAAAAAAATAGCTATAAAATTTATATTTAAGTTACTTGTATGCACTGCTATTCATCTCAAGTTTGATTTCTTAATATTTTCATAAAAGTAATTTAATAGTATCCGAAGAAAATTGTTGCAAATATACCCAAATATTCATTTTTTTAATGCTTTAACAAAAAATGCGAAATTTCATTTCCTTACAACACAATTACTGACGGCGCATGATAGGAGTTTTTAAAATATATCATTATGTAAAATTAGGACTAGGTTTTAACATATTGTAAAAAACAGAAAAACATACTTGACTGAGTCTTCAGGTAAAGCAAATGCGTTACTATCCACGTCCGTGGCAGTACCTCCTGGTCCCCTCACTAATGTATCTGGAAATCTATGACCTTGGTAATACCGAAGAGAGCCACGTATGTGATATTTTGTCTTTGTCGGATCCGAGAAAGTTAATCCAGGAAGTTTTGGTAAGCCCCACGCCATCGTAAATAATCTGTATCAAAATTTAGGTTATAAATAAGGAAAAGATTATCGCTTTACGTTATATTAATATTAAAAAGTATTTACTAATACAATTCTACAGATAATGTCATTAGAATTTTGAATTAATATATTAAATAGCATATATAAAAACGTAAGCTAAAGTAACTAAATAAATTCAAATGTAGAAAATACTTACCAATAGTAAAAATAAATAAATATTAATAAATCCAAATAATATGTATCGTGAACAAATTCTATCTTTAACTTTTGTAAAACGTAACTATGTAAACAGAAGATATGGTAAACAGTTCCTAAGCAACCAAATATTATGTTGCTAACACACCGACTTCAATAATTTAACATTATTGAAAATAATGTACCACTCAAAGAATATGTATAACAAAAAAAAATTATAATAACCTTTAAAATGAATGGAACTTAACTTAGTAGTTTATTCTTACTGATATACAGTTGAATTTTATTTTAACAACAGTTAAAACATAAGCCCGTAACCATGCATAATTTAATGACTGATACTAAGCTCGCACCTTTTTAGCTTTGATTTTTGATTATTTAACATTAAAATTGAAACAGAGTACTTGGTTTTAAAATTATAGCAAGCAAATCCCGTTCAGTTATAACTCAATCAAATCTCGGGTTACACACTGCTGGGAGCGGCGGATGGAGAATAAATTATACGTATTTCTATACTCGTGGGATTGTCAGGCATCACGTTTGCATGAAAGTATTATCCTTTTTTTTATCAGTAAAAAATATTCTCAGATATTAACTACTTTAATCTCTTTATAATAATATCTACTATCAACGCTAATTTCGGTTTTAACTACATACTTGCTGAACTTCACAGGCGTTGGTTTTTATTTGAAAGAAGTATAGAGAGGGCAGATCGTACATATAATAGTAAATGATACTTTGCCTATATAGTCTCATTAATCTTGCAATGTTACTAGTTACAGCGAAACTACTGCAAACCGGAACATTGTAACATTTACACACTACTTATCAGTCAGATACCGCCCACTGCTAGACATAGGCCTCCTTTAAGGATCCTCATTGAGACGGAATTACATACTACCGTTTATTACTAATTATCCGTAACGGACACTGACGAAGGCACGGTCCAACAGAAACCTATTAATTCAAATAATTGTTGTACAACCAATATTTAATTAACGTACCTCAGAAGATAAATTCTATCTACATTTGTGTGCAGCATATGTCTATAATCAAGTCGATAATATAAACATTTTCCCCATGCGGATATTTATCGACAAATACCCAGTAGTAGTAACGTTTGCCATAAACCTTCGAAAAGGTACAGCCAAGGAACCTATTACTACATATTAGCAAACAAGCTAATAACGTTCAAGTATAACTGGCTAGGTACTTACTACGTTAATTGATAAATCCAGGTAAGAAGAATAAAAACATTTTGCGAAGTTATGTAAATAAATAAATTTATTTAAAGTAATGCAAACACAGCGTGTTCAGTGGTATTTGTTAAATACATATGTATTCAATACACATTTTAAAATAGATCAAAGCAAGCTCTTTGAGCAGCACGAAATTAGTTTCAAACGAATATTCATTGAGTATCACATTGCCGGATTCATTTCATCCCCCTAAAGTTTTAATGTAAACAACATCTAACAAATTATAAAAACTTGAAGCGTGAGTACAACATTATAAAACAGCAGCTTTTTACTTAATTCATATTAATATTGATTCAATGTTTATATCAAAAAATTATATTTATATCTTTGTCCGTCTATTGACTGTTTTGTTATATCAGGCAAATATACTGATTTTAACAGCACGTTCAAATAGTAAAAAATATATAAAATAAAATAAGTTAAAAATTTGCATTCGTCGCAAAAAACACTAAATGAAATTTAAAAAACTATTACCAAATTGCGATACAAACTGATAATTTTTATTGGCTAGTGTTTGAATTTGTGAGAAACGTTTTAGGATCCCTTAAGTACCATATATCATAATATAAATGAAATATGCATACTTTTATACGGACAGTACAACTGACAATAACAACTACTTTAATATTATAAACATATATATATAGAGTAGCTATAGAATATTTAAAAAAAAGTGATGAAAAAAGTCTCGAAAACACAACGTATTAACTAAAAATTTTTTCAATCACAAAACAGGTAGTAAACTTATTTACACAAATAACGTCGCAATATCTTCTTTGTCGGTATCACTCGACAGTGGCTGTAGTCATCATTTCAGGCAAGGTACACAAAACTTGATTGCCTGTCTTTCTGGTGCAGTCAGACATAATATAAATGTGTAATTTTATAGTTAATTAATAGAGAAAAGTAGAAGTTAATTTAATCATCTTAAACTTGCTTAAGATAAGCTTCATAAGTAAGTTTCTTTGCAGTCTCGCATACGGGTTTTAATATCTACGTAAAAGTTCTCAGAATTTATATCAAGATGTTTGATTTGAGATAGAAGTTCATAACTAAAACTTTATAAAGATTAACAATAACTAAATTAATTAATCACAATATTTTTGAAGTTTTAGACAGATTTATAAAACTTGTTGGTATTATATTGCTTTCTATTATATATCTGTCTTGTGTGTGTCTTTGTAAACAATATTTATCACTGCAAGGAGTGAATAATGAAAATATGGCCTACAATGATATATTTTACCAAAAAAACGGTAAATATACTTTTAATTTAGTCTTAATGCAAATAAAGTAGCTTTATAATTACGTCAATCACTAACCACATCGTTATTTGTTATTTATTCGCATGGAAAGATCTAAGTAAGAAGAGAATTTATCTAGGTTGACATATTCAAACTAGATGAATTGCTCTTACGTATAATATTAAAACCAGCTCTTCAACGTGATTTTTGGCCATTTCTCGTTCATCACATTAACATTGATTTACCAATATTCAATAGTTTCCATTGGCATTTCACAACTCGCCACGAAGACAATAAAGAACGAGTCTAAAAATCAGGAATAGACTGTAATGACACTCTTATCACCTGATTTTTAGGTAGCTTCTTTACTGCTGTAGTGGTGCAGTGGCTAAACGTTAGTGCGGTTACTCGGTTGTCAACAGTACAATTCCTGTAGAAGGGTTCATTTGAACTCAACTGACTTGTTCCACTCTCCTATAGTGTAATCACTCTATACCGTAAGAAAATTAAGATTAAGTGTTACGCCATTGTAAAGAAAACATAATATCGTTGATAATGTTATTATTTCCAACAGGAAGTGACCGTCGCAAATACCTTATTCGTTCTTTAAAAGGTTTTTCAAAATTATAAAATCTACGATTTCAATTGTAGTATTATAAAGAATAAAAAAAACAAATTGTGTCAATAGGAAATGTTATCGTGCATAACTTTCCTGTTTCAGCTTAAGAATATTGAAAAGTCTAAGTTTGTGTAATAAGATGGAAAACGGAAATATGATATTCGTATAAACTTCAAATAAATACAAAGTTTTTAAATTCAGAAGAAAAGAAAAATGTTGCAAAACTCTTCCAAAGGCTGCACAAAGTGCCTACGAACTTAAATTGCGATTTCGCGCTTCTGTAGAGTTTTTAATAAACGTAATAAGAAGATTTGGGTCTAATCAGAAAATTAGTACAATAATACACAACAATTATATTTATACGAGTATTATAGCAGATTTTATTAAGTGTGAAAACTAAATAAAACATTGTAGAGATTTGCAACGATTTTTTTTGTTGTCGTCATAGCATTGTTCATTGTGAAAGTTTTTGTATTAATTATTCTAAATATATTATTTTTAATTTCTTAGTAGATCAAAATCTATTATTCCTTTAATTTAAAATCCAACCCAAAGATTTTTAAATAAATTTTTATTATTCAGATGCAAATGCACTATATACTATAGGTATATTTTCCATTTGAAGAATAAATGTTATTTAGTCTGCCAAAACTTCTTAGATAGAAGTTATAGCTAATTCTTATGTTCATTTTATGCCTGAAAAAATTATACGTTAGTTTTAGAGATGAAGGAATTATTGAACTATTATATAATCTTGAAACCGTTTTTGAATATTTTTTAAAATTTTAAAATTGTTGATATTAATTAACCTATAGATAATAAACCCTAATGAAAAATATACCTTCAATCAATTTAACCTCGTTGTGATGTAAAAGGCGGCAAAGAGAAACAACTCCAGGGTAAAGAAAGCTGCTTTTCCTTTGACCTTTACCAACATTTTACACTCGTCAAGCCGCACACATGGCATGACAAGTATGGCGATGACCATAAATTGTTGAGGTCTTTGTTTGGGAACATCTATAAGCTGAAATGAAAATAATAATGAATTATGAATGGCAAATTCTAAATTCATGTTTTATCATCATATCACTATTAACAACCTCGGTGATATTTTAACCACATTCGTTATATTAAATATTACTGCAGTATATTCTATTGTAAAGTGTCCGTTCTATTTCTACAAAACAACACATGCGTTTATTACATTCTTCCTCTTTTTACCCATTTTAGGATATATCCGCGAAAAGACAGCTTTCCGAAAACGATATTTATCTTTAGCACTTTAAAAATTTAAAACCTATAAAAAAGACTTAATAAAACTAAACTTTTAATAAGTATGACATATATAACGATATATTTTGCATTAAATTTTGTAATATTTTTTTACAAACGATACAAATCTTTTGAATAAATTTGTGAAGTAAGTTTAATAAAAAAATCCGTATGCAAAGTTTTGATGTTGAAATGAATTTTTGTACTAATTTCGCTACAGCGAACTGTTGAAAATCAAAAGCAATGAATATTTATTGAGCCGGAACTGAGTGAAGCGTGCTCCGCTCTAAAGCCAATAAAAACCTCAACAGAGTCAGTATTTCATATTAAGTTAAACGCTTTAAATAAATTGCCTTAAAATTTCAATTTTATGTTATTCACTATCGTTGTACTTTATAGGGTTAATATATTAATTTCTATATGGGTAATATCATAAGGAATGTTGAGTCGTAAAAAAACATACTATCAACTTCGTTGTGGTAGAGTTTTTTAAATCTACCTAACCAGTCACGAAGTGAATTGTTCCGCCGAACCAGAGACAGAAAGAATTGTACCACGCTGATCGCCAACCTTCACTAGTTGGAGAGGCACCTTAATAAGGAGAACCAGCAACTGACCTCAAGGTGTAAATTAGCTGGCGTTATAACATTGCTGTGTTCCTCATGCCAATATGAGAGAGCAAGAGTATTTGGACTAGCACACTACCACTACGGCGCATAGTTACATATCATCGTATGAAAAACATTCTTTTTTGTGACTGTAAATAAGAATTACTTATAAACAACTTTTCTTCTTACGACACAAAAAGGTGTGAATGAAATAATGTGAAAAAGAAAACTGTGCAAGTATTAGCAAAATACTTTATTTGTACTGAAATAATAATATCGATATTTACGAGAATATTGCATATTTAATAAAATACTTTTACGGTTTTTATCACCTATATTTAATTATTTTATTATCCCGACGTCCCGTGTCACGGGTGAACCACAGCTGCTGTGAAGCAGTCGAAAATAATATTATATCAAGTTTATTTTACTTCATTTATAAAATCAATAATTAACAAAAATATTAAATAATTAAAGTATATGGCTAAGGACATCCTACTCATAGATAAAATATAATTTAAAAAAAAACTATTTATAATGTTCTTAATTTTTATGATAATATTTTTCTGTCCGCTGCCGAACATTCATAACGACATTTCTATTCAAATACGGCCCGAAGGTGAAACAGAGTAGCATTGAGCAAAAACTGTAGTTAAACTCGCTTATAAAAATTAATAATTTTAACTATTCTGATGACGGCTTTATGTTCGTACACTATTTATGTTCACCGAGCCGACTAATAGTTTAAGTATCATTCTGTCTTGTCTTTTCTGCCCCGGGTTATATTGCTTTATCGAGAAACGCTTGCATCTGCAAATAGGATAATGAGCGCATTACGTATTACCATTATAAAACGATAGGCCCAAGAATGGATTCCTGGTAACACGGATTGCAATTAAACTATAGGAGAATTTACAAAGGATTCGATTGCAATTACTAAAGTTAAAATACTTTATTTTACAAAAAATTAACTGTTCAACTAAATGACCCTTTATTACTCCTTATTCTACAAATTATTTATCCTATTCTACAAATTATTTATCCTATTCTACAAATTATTTATCGTACTCTAAGCTGTTATTAATGCTTCGAAATTAAATGCCAATTAATAAAACGGTTTTTATAAATTACATTTTATCATCTTCTTCTGGAGGACTCTCTGCCTACAGATTGTTGAGAGCCATGTTGTGATGTTCAATTGTTTGAGGATTGACTCGTTTGTGCGACGTTCCGTCCAGGATATCCTCATCATTCTGCGCTAGCACCACATTTCGAACGCGTCAATCCTCGATATCACTCTCGCTTTTAGTGTCCAGGTTTCAGAAACATATAAAAAGTTAGAAAATATGAGCGTCTGCATTAGATTATTTTTGGTGTTGTGACTAATACCCCTGTTCCGCCATAATCGCTACAATCTTTTTACCGCATTTTTCGACATTTGTGTTCTCCTAATAACTTCCTGTTCGCAATCACCGTCATCACTGATCTGCGATCCTAGGTATACGAACTTCTGCACCACCTGTAAATCACGAAGTTCGTAAGTTCGTTGTAGGGTACCCGTTCTATCCACAAAGTCTGGTTTTTGCTCTGTTGATCAGCAGACCATACTCTCGACTGATGATAGCTATTCTGGACAGAAGTTCAGCTAGTTCTGCCTCGGAGGAGCCTATTATTGTGGTGTCATCAGCAAAGCGCAGGTTGTTTATTAAGTGACCACCAACCCGGATGCCCCCTTTCCAATGGTCCAAAACCCTTCTCATTATGTGTTCACCGACTAGATTGAACAATTATTATTAGGTACTTTAATATAATTACGTGAGGATTTCTAAAGCCAACATAGTGAGATAATAAACAACAAATCTAGAAAACAATAGCCATTGTTGTACTCAATAAGTTGTTATGAAATCAATAACAACAAAATGACAAGTTTTTAATGTTACCAGTTTCATTCACAAAAAGATTTTAATATAATTTAAAATTTATTTTAAATCATATTAAATGATTGAAACATGTCAAAAAATAAGTTACAATAAAAATTACAAATTGTATGGAACCAGGAAAAGAAAAGAAAGAAAGATAAACCAATAGCTTTGCGAATATTTTTCAGAATATTTAATACCAATGGAAAAACATATTAGATAGCAATAAACTTTATTAAATAAGCAACATTTCAATAACATCATTCATATAAACACATGGAAAGTATCAAAGTTTGCTACATTTACACAACCACCCTGTTGTTCCTAAAGTAAGAACATAATCACGAGCACGATCACAGTCAGAGTGACGAACATTCCTCCGAACAATATGTATTTATCTTGGGCGACCCTTCTTTCTATCAGGGATATCGTTGCATTCGACAGACCAAGCGTGTTTGCTAAATCTATTAGTCTTCTGTGAGCACCTTTCAATGTGTCTCTGTTATACCTTAAAGTCTGCAAAATATTGGAACCTGAAAGAATAACATAAAATTAATAATAAACCCATCCATTCTTTGTACTTACGAAATTGAAGTGAATACAGAAAACTTCAATCTGACCAAAGAAAAGTTTATTTTATCAACTAACCTGAAAAAAAAACCTAGAGGAAAATACACTACTGGTATTTTTTAATGAATTAGTTAACATTAGATATTTTTAAATATTTTTACAATGTTTATACATAAATAACAAAATCTATGGATTGCACGAAATACGAATAAATGTTTCAGAGGTATTTATTAACGCAATTCAGACCCAAGCCAACGTGCCTGTTCGTGGTGTACCCAGCTAATCAATAAACGAGGCTCTGGTCCCCATCAACCCGCATTAGTTGGAAATGGTTCAAGTCCCCCCACATGAACCCCTACAAACAACAACTCCTGGTGCCTGGCGATGTGGGTAGCGCAGGATCGATTGAACAACCGATCTTTGGAGGAGGCCTATGACCAGCACTGGACGTCTGAAGATGATGATGATAATGAATAAATAATACATTGAGAGAAATATGTTTCCTTACAAAGCTACCCGATTGCTTTACATGTTGATCCAGTGTTATACTTAGCATGTAATCTATCAATATATTAAACGCCGTTAAAAAGTTTAATTGCCCATACAAAAATGTATTACAACTCGACAAACGGCAAATTGAAAAACATAATGATATTTACAACATTTGTGCCCCAGTCCTCGTTCCGAACTGGTGGTGTTAAGAAAACATTAATGTGTGTTAATCAAAACCAGTTTGCGTGTCAAGATCATTAAATAACAATTTTTTATTTTATCTATTGTCGATGCATCGTTTGTTACATGACTGTTTGCTATACAATCGTATGAAAATTGTGAAAAAAAATAATAATTGTTACAGATATATGTGAAAAAAGGAATATATTTCGTGATAATTTAATTTTACGAGTTTTAGACGACTAAAATTCAAATATTTTGAAATTTATTCCGTTTGAATTATTAAAGTTTTATCACATGAACTGTAAGCCGGAACAAAGGCGCAAATATGTGGTAAGTATTATTATAACATTTGTTCTTTTCTCACCTGTACACCTTTAACAATTAACTGATATAAGGTTTGTGAAAGATTGTGCACAATGATAGAGAATATTTTAATGTATACTTAAATTTTATATTTACATTTAAACTTAATCAAAACTTGTTAGAGGCAACTTGATGATATGACGCACGGCAAGTGTTGTACACTGAACATCAATGTATCCGTGAATGTATAATAAACAGGTTACTTCACTTGTGCTCTTCAATTGCCGTCTCTTTCTATACTTAATATCTAGAATATATACATTGGCTATTTTGAAAATGATATATTATTGTCCACGAAAAAATCGTTGTGAATACATCAATCCACGCAAAACAATCAAATATGCATAAGATTTAATAAATAAAAACATCTTTATTTTAATCCGGATAATAACACAAGTTTCAATAAGAAGCATTGAAGATTATTGATGATGAGATGATTATTTTAGGAGGTTGAGGTAGTTATTAACATATTTATCTATATTATTACAAAACCGGTATTGAGAGGCTGAAATTATTTTTAAATTACTTCGACGGAATGCAACTTTTCGAGACAAGGTTAATCGCATATTTAGTACGAAAAAAACGAAAAAGATAATCTATATCATAAATATAATAACTATTTGTACCCAATAATAATTTACTACAAGTCGATTTAAGCTATCAAACATTCTATCATAACTAGTGGTAGGTCTCTATTGCCGGAGATCGTCTAGGTAGGTACCACCGCAGCTTTTGTGTGCACTTTTGTACCAGTACTCTGCATACATTTTTGTGTCACGGTTTGAAGGGCGCTGTAGCTAGTGAAATTACTAGGATAACGAAATCAAATATCCTATGTCTTAAGATGACGAGCACAATGTGGTGTTATGTCATCCTAATTACCGCCACGTTGTTATGGGCAAGCGTCTTACTTATCACCAGGATAACGTGTCACTCGCCTCGTCGCTTAGATTAATAAAAATAACATGAAATGACTGGAAGTCTACAAAAGCATAAAGAAAACAGCACACACGGTAAGAAATGCTGGTAATGTTTCAGACTTTCATTGTCTCCGCATACGGAACTAGTACTAATACGTTAACACATGGAAAAAAGTGTTCTCTAGTCCATTGATTCTCATACTTTTACCCCGGTACCTTCATATAAAAATATATGAAAAATATTTTTCTGCACTGAATACTACATTTTTGTGAAAAAGGAGTGAAAACTTCAGCCAAAGTGTATTAAGACAGTCTTGGATCATGTTGTGAAACCTCTCAGCAATACACCTTTTAAAATTATACCGTGGACTTTCCAGCAGGACTGCACCTGGTCACATGGCACGAACTACCTAAGCCTGGTTTGAAACCAACGTCCCGGATTTTATAAGAGCTGAAGACTGGCCCTCAGCCAGCCCAGACCTCAACCCTTTAGACTTCAAATTATGGTCAGTTTTAGAGGACATGGCCTGCTCTAAACAACACGGCGACATTGAGTCTCTTAAAAAATCTTTGCAGTAAGCAGTGACGAAACATCCCTTGGAAACAGTGTGTAAATGCATAGATTCGTGGCCAAACAAATTAAAGGCCTGGATAAAAGCGTATGGTGGCTATTTCAAATAGAATATTTTTTTTTAAATTTTTTCCTGAGATTAATAAATAAGTAGGTGTAAATTTAAATAATATTTTATTAGTTCATTAAAAAAAATGCATTTTCATTTGTAACAGAACTTATAGCCGTACTAAGCATATAAGTATATATGACGCCTGCCATTAATATAACAACGTGGAGTCAGCTTGGATGTTTAAATTTGCACCATACTGCTTGTCGCCGTGAATTCGATTTTTTTAATTTGACGCAACATTGAACAGCTAATATACAAGCTGCAGTAATACATACCAACATATCTATAGGAACAAAGACCTACCACCAACAAATATGTGAAGTTTATCTAATACAGTAGTTTTATTGGAAACAGTGCTCATTTCACTGAAACACAATATTTGCAATTACACTTTGATGAAAGAAAGCAATAGAAAATAGATGGAGATGGTCCAGAGTTTGGAGATCTAAATAAATTTTCCAATTATGGACCTTGCAACAATGATAAATATCTGTTATATAATATTAATTATATTTTATACCAGATTTGGGTAGTAAAATTCCAACTAGTTGATAAAGGTACCACGTAAAAAGGATGAGAATCAATGGACTAGAGAACACATTTTTTTAAAAATGTGGAATCTTTATTATAAAATTCTCTCTCACCCCTACTGAACTACTGAACCTCTAAATGACATAAACAATATTTCTACCAAATTTTGAATCTTTACATCTAATAGCTTTGGAGATGCCATGGTAAGTGGATGAAACTCTTGATGAGCTGGCTAGTACTGCATTTACAAAGCTGTAAGCAATTTATTAAGCATTTCTTTAGGCTCCTATTAGTATGTGAACATATCAACTAGTGTAATATGTTAGATGTAGTAAATACTTTCAAATAATATTATTTATTTAAAATATCCAAATAATATTTATTATTTCAATTTGAATGTTTTGAATATACACTCTTGTACCCACTGAATTTGCAATGTATTTTTAACTGTTTTATTTATGTATGTGAACTCAAACATAAAATGTATATACTAGAACTTAAAAAACAATTTTTATTGAACCTTTACCAAAATTCAACTTTAATGCATTATATCAATTCTACATAGACATAAACATTCTTTGGAGAGTAAATAAGCCCTATTATATTAATTGCTTAATATTGGTTACAATATCAATAACAAACCTGTATGAAGCATTTCATCAACATTTCTGTGTGAACTTTGTAATGATGATTGTTCTTGTGCTAAGAAGTCAACATTAATAGCAGTATGGTCATTGCCAAAACGTCTGCTCAAAAGCTGTTCTCTATCAACTAGTTCTTGTTCCCTCCTGCGCCTCTTGTTTTGAGCATTAATAAGTGATGCCTGTCAAATATGATAAATTATATTTAAACCTTATTGAAAATCACTTCAGTTTATTATTGTCCACTGTGAGTCACAGGCTTACATGGTTTATTTATAAAATGACTTATCTGATACCACCTTTTCTTTTGTTATGGGGGGAAATGTTCTAAAAAATACCCTGCTTCTAGGGGGAAGACAAGGTTATGTAGAATTTTTACTCACTTAAATGTCCTAGTTGGTCATCCTCAGTGCATTGCGAGAGGTCTCTAGATCTCTTACTGAACACATCAGTGCCTCCCCGCACTACACCTAAAGCACAGGGAGGTCTGTAACCCTCCTATGCACCCCCACTTTGGTATCACAAGCACTAGACTACCTCATACTTGTCTTTCATCCTGGGATTGCTTAGTGGGAAATAAGGGCTACCACCTTCAAAGCACACAAACCCGAACTCTTAGTCACCTTCTAACAACTAGCAGGGCTTACCTCAGTCCTATTCTTAATAGCCTGAGACACTAAGGCAAGTCTGACTGAGATCCAATAATACCCTGTAAGCTTCACCAGACCGTTAATCCACCTGGCAGATGGTCATTTTATGCTCTTCTTGTCAATACATGGTTAAGAGAAAAATGGAACATACAACTCATGTTTCCCTTATTTTCTTAGTAATACATAGTAAACTATGTAGCAAATAATAGTTCATATAATGTTACATAATGACATATTACTTGTTTGGGGAAGATGAACGCGAGGTGCAGAGTAGGTCAGAAAAATGGCGAAATAAATTAGAAAATGCAGGGCTCAAGATCAGCAGGACCAAAACTAAACATTTGTTCTGTGACTTTGGCGGTCCCACCAGCTTTCTTCCAATCGCTTTAAATGGTGTATCCCTACCAACCTGCTCCGATTTCAAGAACCTAGGTTCACTCATACAATGCGACGGTGATATTGATCAAGGTGTGAGAAGTTGAATAAATGGAGGTTAGATGAAATGACGACAGGTCACTGGAAAGACTTGTGACCCACGAATGCCCCTCAAACTTTAGCGACAGATCAACAAGTCGGTTTTTAGACCTGTCGTATTTTATGGATCTGAGTGTTGGACCACCAAGGGTTCGGATGAAAGGAGATTACATGTGGCCAAGATGTGAATGTTAAGATGGATGTGTGGTGTGATGAGGAGGGATAAAATTAGGTATGAGTATATTAGAAGAAGCCTGAAAGTTGCCCCAGTGACAGAGAAGTTGAGGAGCAAGAGGTTAGCGTGGTACAGGCATATTATGTGGAGTGATGAAGGATATATAACAAAGAAAGTAATAAGAATGAATGTGAATGGTTATAACGGTAGAGGAAGACCAAAGAAAGTGTGGATAGATTGTGTGAAAGATGACATGTGTAGGAAGAGTGTGAATTTAGATACTGTGGCTGATAGAGAGATGTGGAAGACAAGTAAATACTGTGCCAACCTCACATAGAATGGGAAAAGGGCAGGAGGAAGAAGAAGAAGAAGAATGTTATTTCACAACACATTACCTGTATATGCTTATTGTCATATTTTAGTTGATCAACCCTCATTTTTGCAGTAGGCCTTTGATTGATAGGTGTTTTGAAAACTAATACATCCAACTTTTCACAATTTCTGTAATTAATGCAAATGGGGATTTTTAGAAAATAATACACAATATCAATTTTCTTTTACAAGTAATATAATAAGAACTACAGGCATTGGAATACTTACGCATTAATAACATTAATTTTTGATTGTATTGCATTTTCAACAAACTCTGTAGGATCTCTTTCTAATTTATGAAATAAGTCAGTAGCTTCTTGAATTAATTGAGTTGTTTGGTGATATAGATATTCCATTTTGATTACTGCCGCCAATAATACATTAAAAAAATTAGTCGCGAATAAAGATTACATTATATTTACATAAATATAATTGATTTATTGCATTACTAAATGTCTAATTATTATACAATAAATATATAACTTTGTTATTATAATTCCTCTCTCATTTTATTTGAAGCTGTCACGCTGACATTGATGCTTTACAAAATTTTACTTAACGTGGCATGTGTCATAAAGCATGTTTAATCTATTTGCAAATTATACTGATATTTCATTAAACGTTTAAGATTATACCATTTTTAAAATTACCAAAATGGTTTATTAAATTTACTTGCGCTTTTAAATATGTAATTTTTTTTATCTACACTTTAACTATTTATGCATTACAGCGTCTCAATAGGTATGTCTTTTATTGTAAATGTGTTTAAAATTTATGATTTAGAATAGTTTTTATAAAACCCTTTATGATCAGCTTTAGTAATGGTATAATGAGGTTTCAACTTGTTTTCTATGTAGTAGTAATTTTATATCTGTAACTTTTATTCTTGGATAATATTAATGCTTATTTATCTGTGCAATTATTTAGTATAGTAATCCACAGTATAGAAGTGCTAGATTATTGTTGATTGAGTCATTTTAAAATTCAATTCCAAAACGTTGATCAAATAAATATTTTGATGTATATCTTGTCATAAGAAAATATATAGTGAAACTAACACCATGGGTGACGCATGCCAAGCCTGCCTTACGAGAATTCCTCATGCAACACTCATCGCTACAATTATGTGCTGCCTGGGCGTGGGTGTATTTTGTGGAACCATGTACCGCGGTTCTACTCTTTCCATACTCATGTTTGATAAAATCTTCCATTTTCGTCTCATTTGGTTTGAAGCGTTGCAGATGATTTTTATTGTCGGCAGTGCCTGTATGGCAGCACTTGGATTTATGCTTTTGTGCTTAGGATGTTTGACTACTGGTGCTACGAGGCAAAAGGTATACCGAGCTTGGAGAGCTCGAGTTGGTGGAAGAATATCCTGTGCAATCTTCATGATCATAACATATATTCTTACTTTTGTATGGATTGTGTTGCTTGGTTTTCTTGTTATTACTACGTTTTTATTTACCATATTTTGGAAATTATGTTCCAAGCCTAAAAACACTGATCTTTCAACTTGTATTGATTTCACACAATTTGATTTTATGTTTCCATCTAGTGTTAAACAAGAGGACATGAGAATCTGTGAAGCCCATAAAATTAAATGGTTTTGCAAAGATTATGTTGAGAAAGCTGAATTTATGTTTATTCTTGCTATGGTTTCATGTATTCTTGTTATTTTAAGTTTAATACATTATCTTATGTGTTTGTCTGCTAATTACGCACATATAAGAGACCATGAGAAATTTCAAGAATTGCAGGAGTTGCAATATCTTACAAACCCCGATTTACATGCCTCTAAAGACCGTTTCTAGTATATGGCCCGCGCACCTTTGTTGCGCTCCCTGGAGGCTTCCACTAAAATGTGACAGTTTTAATTAACTGTATTGGATTAGGCAGTTTTTGTGTTCACTGATGACAAATATATAAAGACTGAATCAGTGACTAATTTACTGTAATTGACAACTGAACACCATTATTTACATATCTGAATTTTAAGATAATTTGTTGTATTAGTTTTCTACATGTAGCTAATTACATCTTTTATAAACATTTTAACATTCCATTCAATTAAATAGTGAGTAAGAATTAATGTTAAAGTACTTTTTATACATTTTTATTTAAATATTTGTTTATGTATTACAAGAAGTTAGGTCTTTAGATTATTGTGATTTTTTTTTGTATTTAGTTTTTGTAATTTTACTTTTACAAAATGTTTAAAGAAACTAAATTATTTGGTTAATTATAATTTTTAATATAATGTAAAAAATTATTTATACACATAGTGTATGCAAAAAATTTGTTGTAATATTTGGGGCTGTTTCAGATTAAATATTAGATAATAAACTTTTAAAGATTTTTGAAACCCATAAATAATATAAAAAATATTCTTTGCAACCTGCAATATTATTAAGGTACAGTAATTAACTTTAGATGAAATTATAAACATGTTTATTCAAACTTAAGTACAATGGTTCTAGTGTAAGGTTCATTTAGTGTTTAAGATTTATGAATGACTTATTAATATTTTCAACTTTCTTAATGGTTCTCTGTTAGTCTATGACATATAGCATTGAACCTAGATTAATATATATAGTTCATTAAACAGTTGTGCTATTAAATTTTTTACAGCCACATTTTGCACAATTTTTGATAGAATTTAAATTAGACTTAATAAACTTTTTCCAATAGATGTAAGGTCAATTAATCAGAGTTATAAATGTTTGATATTTTGAGCAGATACTAAAAATATAAAAACATGTTAATAGGCATTATAAGGACAATAAAATTGAATGTTTAAATTTGTTTGTTGGAATACATGTCACCTATACAAAAATATAAATTAATTCACAACTGAACTCAAATAGCAACATTTTTAGCATTCTGAACTGATTTGATAGAATAGTGTTTAATGTTTACAATAAAATATTTTTATTATTTAGTTGTTGTTTTTAAATAATCTTCTCCAAATTTATTATATCAAATATATATTACACTTAATTATAATCAGAAACGGCTTACAGGCAAACAACGCCTAAGAACTAATAAATGTAAACAAAAAAGGACACATTAAATTATTAATCATATAAATTTGTTTTTAAATATTCATAATTAGAAATATAAATACTTTCATTTTTAGGTTTTATAAATATAAAATGTTATTTGCACAATTTGTTTAATTGTATCTTCTTAGTTTGAAAGAAAACGAAATAAAATTAAATCAATATTTTATTCATATATTATGGCTTGCCTAAAATGTCTAAATAGAATGTGTGAAATCTTATTCCTGAACAGTTTACTTTTTTGTCCAATTTCAACTTGTTACAGAATTACAATAGTGACAAGCAAATAGATCAATGACGATATGTAATAAAGTTATTTATTTTATTTAGTTATATATTCTTAGTGATAAATGTTTATTTATGAAAGAAAATCTAGTCGCGGCATAAGATCATTGTGATCAGTAAACCTGGAGTCTTACATATATTTGTGCACTAAGCGATACCGCCCCATCTAGCTTCAGTTTTAGAGAAACTATAAGTTCAAAATCTACCGCTAGATAGCAAACCTTGTACGTTTAATTTTTCCGTAATTTAAAAATGTCTTGTTGCCACAGGTCAATGAACTAAAGGACCTTATTCCAAGATAGAAATAGTTATAATGACGGACTTAGAAATGGGTGTTAAGAGGTTTGTTTATTTAAATTAAACAAATTCCTTAGTTTACCACAATAACAACGTAATGATAAAATTGAACTTAGGTTTACATTAGTATAAAATAAATTGTCTTAATTTGTATATACGTACATACTATTACTGCAACCTTACCCCTGACAATGATCCTCAGATATAAGGGAATAATGGTAAAGGTATACGTATTTTCTCTATGCAGAGAGTAGATTTTTTGTGAATGCACCATAACACGTGGAATTGTTTAAGGATTCTAATTCATGAAGAAGAAAAATAATTTTAAGAATAACCAAATGGGGAGCGTCTACACACAAAATTCACATGAAGTACTACGCCATAAGAGATCAAAGTGGTAATTAATCTTTAGATTAGCCCCAGTAATGGCCAATGTCTTATTTACTTTTTTAAAAAGTGAATTTTGTTTTATTTTATATTACCACTTACATCATATAAATAAAAACAAACAATGATTACAGGGAAATGGTAAGTTTTTACCTTAGTGTAAAAGTAAGTTTGCTTTAGTATTTAAATGTTTAAAATAAAGAAAAACAAAAGATTCTTTTTTTTTTGCTTTCTATATTGCCTCTTGTAGTACAATTTTCTCTTTTAACTACTGCCGTGTAATCCAGTATTAAATTGCTAGGTTATATACTTCTAGCACACATAATTTCTTAAGATAACCAATAGTGATACTAGAGTCTACTACTAGGTAGTACTGCCGCCACTATTTTCAATTTATTTACTGCTTTTTTATACAAAGGAGCAAGGAGACGATTAGGATGTTTATCTGGTGGTAAATGCCTATATTCAACAATGTAGATACTAAATACGTTGTTTACACAACGACACACTGGAATCGTCACCTTTAGACAAGATGTTCGGTCTTGTTTTTCTGGTAATTATAACAACTACAATGAATGCCCTCTAAACCGGATCGCAGTAATGTTTACAGACAGTTAGCAAAAATAAGCGATACAACTGCAAGCAATTTTTGCTGAAAAAATGAGAATTCAATGAATATCTATGTTATATATTTTGTCAAAAGTTGGTATATATAAATGTATGTATGTGTCATGCATTAGTAAATGATATAAAAGATCGATGCACACTTGAACAACGTAGGTAACGTTTGTTTACTAACGATCGTTAACAGGATGCTTGTGTATTATGGTGTGACATTTTTTGTTTGTTTACGTCATCATGCCGTCGTGTATCTTTGATAAGCAAAAATTTATGAAAGTGTATGTTATAACGAAACAAAGAAGTGCACAAAGACATATCACTATTTTCAGTATAAACACGATAATAATTTAACGTACGTTAATAAATGTTCTGTCTTCATTACTAAAATTCGTTAATTGTAACTTGTTTGTAATTATTAGATATTTTTTAACAGAAAATATGCTCGTCGTTATAATTATTTTAATGCGTACTCGTACCTAAATGATGATTATTTATACCCTTATATAAACATGTACAAATGTATACGAAACATAAATATCTAATAAATATTAAAACAAAAAACCCGACAACTTTAAAAAAACCGTATGTACGGCTACTTAACTTTAAATTTAAAAGATTATATTTGTTCCTAGTATACAGTAAGTACTAGCATTTATAGTTTATTGTTTTTAGATTTATTACAAGCAAGTACATAAATGTATTTACGGAAACAACAAAAATACATAATTAACTGCTTAAAATAATGTTTAAGTAAAGTCAGGCAGAGCTACCTCAGAACTATATACCAAGGTCACTTACCTACATTAAAAGGTTACATTATCACCTTATTGGTCATAACTGTTTAATGTAATTTGATATGAAAATATATTTTTTTTTCAAAAGATAAAAAACGCTGAAGTGTTATCACAAAAAATATTTTTTTTTGTGATAACACTTCAGCGTTTCTATCGGTCTAAAA